>APFE031296786.1:192229-223250 GCA_000404065.3 Pinus taeda | reverse complement strand
TGGCTGCCTTCTTTCTCGAACTGATCTTCTCACAGCCGGAGTTTGTGGCTCTTCATCTTCTGATTCCTCCTCTGCTACAGAGTCTGATTCTTCCTCCTTTAGTTCAAACTCTATCTTCACAGGTCCTTTGGTTGGACTTCATGTTTAATAACATCTTTCACCTCTCTGAACACCACATCTCGACTGTACACAACCTTCCTTGTTACTGGGTTCCAAAGCTTATAACCCTTTAAACCATCCTTATACCCAATAAAGATGCACTTTTCAGATTTACTATCCAACTTGGTTCGTTTCTCCTTTGGGACATGTACATATGCATCACATCCAAATACCCTCAGATGTGAAAGAGAGGGTTTCTTACCAGTCCATACTTCTTGTGGAGTCTTATCCTCCAACGCTGATGAAGGTGACCTGTTGACCAGGTAACATGCAGTATCCACCGCCTCTGCCCAGAATTCCTATCCTAACCCAACACCACTGAGCATGCTTCTTGCCCTTTCCATCAACGTCTTATTCATTCTTTCTACGACTCCATTTTGCTGAGGTGTATATGGAGTAGTCTTATGCCGTGCTATACCACACTTCTTACAGAATTCTTCAAACTCCTTACTACAAAATTCTCCACCATTATCTGTCCTCAGCACCTTTATCCTCTTCTCTGTCTGATTTTCCACCAGAGCCTTAAATTCTTTAGACCTGTCAAAGACTTGATATTTCTTCTTAAGGAAATATATCCATGTATTCCTTGAGAGGTCATCTGTAAATGATACATAGTACACAGACTTACCCAGTGATGGAACTTTCACAGGTCCAGACACATCACTATGCCAAGCTCTAATATTTGTTTCATCCTCTTACCACCAGAGGGGAAACTCACCCGATTCTGCTTCCCATATACACAATTTCACAGAAATCAAAATCCAGAGAGCTATTACTCATACCTTCTACCATACCTTTACCACGAAGTATTCGAAGGCCCTTCTCTCCAATATGTCCAAGCCTTTGATGCCAAAGCATGGTCTTCTCTCCAGAGACCACTAGATTTTCTGCTCCATTTTCAGGAACCATAGAACTATTCCACCCGTCAACAACAGTGCTACCTTGCAGCTTGTATAGAGTTCCAATCCGAACTCCCCGCATCAATACCAGTGCTCCTCGAACCATCTTGCAGGTATCCTTCTCGAACACTGTCTTTACACCTGCATCATCCAACTTGCTTTACAGAAATCAGATTTCTGGCCAATGCAGGAATATGCAGAACACCCGGAAGGGTTCTAACCCTTCCACCTTGCAACTTCAACTTTACTTTTCCACGACCAATGATTCTAGCCTTCCTATCATCTCCTAAGAAGACATCACCACCATTGTATTTCTTATACTCGCAGAACCACTCTCTATGGGGAGTGAAGTGAAAGGATGCACCTGAGTCAATCAACCATGCCTCATGATCTACATGTGTACTTGAAGAAGCCAAGTACACATCCCCACCTTCAACTGAGGTGGTTTTCGCCTCTGCAGAAGGAGCATCATCAGATCCCTTTCCTTTATCAGGAGCTTTAGATTTACACTCCCTTCTGAAGTGCCCTTCCTTTCCACATTTCCAGCACACCACCTTTATAGGTTTTCTTGCAGATTTAGATCTCCCTCTAGATTTAGATCTCCCACTCGATGACTTATTTTTGTTTCTGTTCTAGGACCGTCCTCATACAGACAAGGCATCACCATTCTGGCTGTCCATATTTTTCCGTCTCATCTCATCCGTCAGCAAGGCTGAGACTATTTCATCAAACTGCAAAGCAGTTGCATTGCTACCTATTGCAATAACCAGACTATCCCACGAATCTGGTAGAGAACACAACAAACTGATGCACTTATCTTCACCTGAAATTTTAATATCAACAGATGATAACTGACTTACCACAGTATTAAATGCATTCAGATGCTCTGTCACCGAGTCTCCATCTTTCATCCTCAGGTTATACAGTTTTTTCCGCAGGAACAGTTTATTCACCAGAGATTTAGATTGGGACAAAGTCCCTAACTTGTCCCATAAAGCCTTCACCGTAGCTTCCCCTGATACATTCAAGAATAATGAATCTAAGACACACAATCGTATTGTGCTCTTTGCCTTCCGATCCAACTTTTTCCATTCTTCATCGGTCACTCCCGTTGGTTTAGTACCCAGATCTACCACGATCCATTGATCTTTATCCACCAACAGGTCCTCCATCTTGAGTTTCCACAACTCAAAACTCTGACCATTGAACTTATCAATCTCTATCTTTCTCGCCATCTTCTTTCACCACCAGAATCGATCTCGCAGATCTCCCACTGAACAAGGTCTACCACAGACCCAAGCGAAACCCCTCAGCAACAAAGGTGTCCCCTTGAAGCCAAAACAACTGTGATACCAAATTTAGGTTTTAACCCCGTACAAAAATTATCTGCATACGAATTCTAAATCACAAAAAAATAAACAATGTGAGAGCATAACACAGAGATTTCCCACTGGATCCCAAAACCGAGACTACTAGCTTGATTTTTCATTATGTTCCTTTCAATGTTACAATACATATTTATACATGCCAAAGCATCCAATACCATGGACTGAAAAACATCGCGTCCAAAACCATGGACTGAAAAACAATAGGTAGGTTCGCCCAACCTAATATAGGGTCCAAAAAAAAATTTCCCAGGGCGCTGCCCCGGACCCCATAAAGGGGGGCCACCTGCCCCCCTCAAACCCCCCACTGTGCAATCGATGCAATGAAGGGGGGGCTCCACCCCCCTCTAACTCACCGGTTCACTACATAGGTTAGTTGTGGAAAGAATATAACACAAGCCAACAACCTTCTCCCTTTGCCACTAAAACTCATGCTTTATGAGTGGGGTAGATCATCGTGAGAATGGAACCAGGTGGACAACTTAATACTTCGTTGCCTTGAATCAAAGGCTACTTAATTTATAGGGTACTTAATTTGTATAATAGAGACAAGTTTCTTATGAGTTCCTAGTATTTTTTTTTTTTGGCATATTCTAGAGAGAATAACAATTGTTTTAATCAATGTGGAAATCAATGAATGGCTTTGTAAAGTATCTTAATCTTCATCTATCTGTTTACCTTCATAAGTTACCACTACTAAAGTAATTATTTTACTATCTTTAAAGATGTGGAATGAATTCGTTTCCTAATCGATTTGCGAATCTTTTTTTCACATTACTCCTTAGATAAAATCCCTTCAACGTAAAAAGTCAAGCATTCAAGTTGAGCATAATGAAGCACAAGGATGTGATAAAATGTGCATATTGTCTCTTTTTCTTCTTGAAACGTAATATAATAATAAAAAAACCCACGGGAGAGGAAATTCTAAAGGAATCATCATCTTGGAGGAATGAAATGTATTGCATTTGTTAGAAGGAGATTTGAGAGGAATTGAAAGTAGAGTAATTCACCTGAAGTACCACTTAATCCATCCCTCTCCTTTCCCATGGTTGGAAACAAGAAAAGGCTAAATCCAACTAACAAGGAAGTGGGAAATTATAATACTAATATATTGAGCCATCTAGAAAGTGGAAGAGTATGGATACCAATGGATAAAAATATGGCATTCTAGGTAGGCCTAAGTACTTGATGAACTGAAGTGTTGTGATTGGATAAAAGGGTCTTATCAATCTCACCAAAATCAAATAATATGAGAGGGAAGAATTCTTTAGAATGAATCTAGGCTAGGTAGCATATCACAACACTAGGTACATAGCAATAACTTGAATGATGATTGTTTTTCTTTTTAAGTGGTCAAACACAATCAAAGGCTAGATATGGCTAGTGAGAAAATGAAATATTACAATATTGATGGACTAAGCTAGTTAGGAAGTGGAAGAGTAGAGACACATATAGATCAAAATTGTGTTCTAGGTAGACATGAATCCATGATGGACTTAAGGATTGTATTTTGATGATATGGAATTACAAATGCAAATAATATCTCAAAAAATAAGGCACACTTATATCAAACCATCAAGTACTATAATAAACTCAAAAAGACATAATAAGTGTACATACACCTTCAAGGGATCCTTTGTCCAACTAACATAGGAAGGTGTTTCTCAACTTGTTACATGAAGTGAATCAAAGCTCACATCAAAGAATACCATTTATTAGTTAAAACATTTCATAAAAAATTCTATTATTTTACGATTTACACATTTTGTTAAGTTGCCACCCACAATACCCCCCGAATCAACAAAAAAAAGTGATGGTGGTGGGGTGAAGAAAGATGATGGAGAAAATAAAACGGGAGAAGTGATGATGTTAAGAAAGGGAATGATGGATCCAAAGGCGATGGTGAAGACATGAAATGTGAACTAATTTTTAGATGAACTCAAGGTGCTTGGTTTGTATAATGGAGATGGGTTTCTTATAATGTCATTATTAATGTTGCTCATTTTAGTGCTTTCTAGAAGGAATAACAATGGTTCCAATCACTGCATTCAATAGTAAGAATAACATAATGGGAGTGAACTAGTTGAGGATAACAAACAGCGTAAGAGTTAATCAATTTGTTGCACGAAGTGCAATAGACCCCACACTAAGAAGTTCCATTAACCTTTACTTCTTAATGAAAACCAGTTATTGCATCCCAAGATAGATTTAATAGAGATAATAACAACATTATCCATGTTTCCCTAATACCTTTACACCTAAACCTAAATATAACCATCATTGGTTACAGTGGTTATTGAAAGCACAAATGTGGTGTCCTACATTATTTTATGCTTCTATGTTAGCTTTATGTTGAATGATCCTATCTCAATGTTTTTCTAGATTTACATTTGCAAATAATTCATGAATTATATGGAGGTCATTCCATATAAGAAAGATGAAAACAATTAGGAAAAGAACAAAAAGGATGGAGGTAAGAAAGAAGGGGGGGAGAAGAAGAAAGGTGGTGGAGATGGGGATAAGAAGGATGGTGGTTGGAAGAAAAAGGATGGTGGCAACCTAGCTATTTCATAGACCTTATCTCTACATTAAATAAAAGGTTTGTAAATAATTCATATTGACTACCAAGCTTTTCAAATTGCTAGGTCTCTACAGTTGATGATCGTCAATGTTTTAAGAAGAGGGGAGGTAGTCATGCTTTAGATCCAAACATGGGTGGCAATTGAATGAAAAGAGATATTTTAGAACATCCATTAGATCACCTTCCAGTTCATCTTCATATATATCTTCAACTTCATAATGTTTCTATATCCAACAAATAAGGAAATATTAAACTAGTTAAAAGTATCACAAATGGTATCAAACTAGTTAGAGTATTACAAGTCATGTTGATTATATAGAGAAAATACATGTAACAAGCTTGGTCCAATGGGAGCGCACCTACTTTAGTTGCCTAGCGTGATAGATAGCAATATTGATAAGGGAAAATTGCAAATCAAACCCTAACTGACCTCTTGAATTGGGTTATGCACACATATATCTTGAACCACACACCATCATTTGTAATATACATGTCAAATGTATGCAAAATAAGTATTGCTTAGGAAACCTAAACTCTACTTTTTTGGATGCAATTTCATCCTATGGATGACATCAATAAACTAATCAAGGCCATGCAAATGTCTATGCTAGCAATTCACCATGCCACTATAAACCATAAAATGAAGGCATATATGATAATAAATGCTAATGAAAATGAAGAATGTGAATGTACAACAATACTCAATTCACACTTACCCTTTATATGGTGGTTAATAGAGATAGCAATGTAGAAGCATGGTATGAGAAGATAAATATTTTGCATCAACAATTCAATACACTAGAAATCTTATTTAAATAAATATTAATTACATGATAGTAAATTATTTTCTTTGAATTCTATATAATGTAAAATATAAAATAAGTTGTTATCTTGTGTATATAATTTAAAATTGTGCGTATAAATGAAGGTTGACTTATATGCCATGCAACACAAGCTACTAATAAATCAAGAATCAAGCAAAAATATCCAAATCCAAATTTTGACTTATTGTCAAAGTTTGAAAATAATTCTTAGTTGCTACAAAATTAGCAATTACACTTTAATATTCTTTTAAATGTATGCTAATGATTTAGATTTTATTAATTAAAAATATATTAGTATAAAATAAGATTTCCGTTATATTATAAAATTATGTGCAAATTTTTATCGGAGGTTTGTGTTGGAATTCTCTCATATCACTTGGCCTCTGAGTTAGGTTACCAAGGGCAGAGCAAAAGAAAAGTTTTTTCTGGTCTGAGTCCCAACAAAAGGCATTTGTTGAACTAAAGCACCGTCTATGCTCTGCCCCTATACTCACATTGCCAAACCTACAACAACCATTTGAAATTGAGACAGATGCATTAGACCATGCTATTGGTGTAGTTCTCACCCAACAAGGACATCCGGTGGCTAATCACAATGAGACACTTTCCTATACAATTTTGAAATACCCCACCCATGATAAAGAGATGTATTCCATCATGTAGGCATTATGACAATGGAAACATTACATTCTAGGGAAGGAGATAATCATCCACACAAATCACTGACCTCTTTAGTGTATCTAGACACAAGGAAAGTTACAGAATGATTGACATTCAGAGTGATCTACATATATGCAACAATGCTTGAACATTAAATACAAGAAGGGAAAAAAAATCATGTTTCAATTGCCTCAGTCAACCTCCAGTTGCAACACTGACGACTGTTCTCAACTCTTGTGGCCACAAGACCTCTGGGTGGCTGCAATTGTATAAAAATGATCCAAATTTCGCCACCACATACTAGATGTTAGTGGATGGAAAGCAAGTTTTATATTTCCACCTCCAGGATGCATTATTATGCTACATAGGCCACCTTTGTGTTACTTTAAGCGAGCATGCCAAGATGATTTTGGAGGCATACTACAGTCGGGTCATAGGATGCTTTCATGTGGAGAAAATTGTGATCGTACTATAGAAGTATTTTTGTTGGCCAAAACTCCGATAGGACATTGGAAAATATATCAGATCATGCACTGCATGTGCCATCACCAAGCCATCCATCTCGAACAAAGCATATACACTCCTCTGCTTACTCCCAACCAACCTTGAGAATCCATCTCCATGTATTATTTGTCGGGCATCCCTTCTACCAAGCATGATAATGATTTTGTATTTGTGGTCATGGACATTTTTTCTAAGATGGCTATATTGGTGGCTTGCAAGAAGATTATCACAACAAAGGACACTGCTAAACTCTTCTTTGAATGAGTATGGGTACATTTTGGAATCCCGCAAACCATTATATCAAATTGGGATAACAAGTTCTTGAGTACATTCTGGTTAAGCCTATGGACATTATTGGACACTAAGCTCTCCAAGTCGACTGCATTCCATCCTCAGACTGATGGCTAGACAGAGGTTGTCAACAAGATGATAACGCACACACTACACATGTACAACTCCAAGAATCCACAAACCTGGGATGAGAGCCTTTCTTATGTGTAGCACAATTATAATATAGCTCTCCATAGCTCAACTAATTGCAGTCCTTTTCAAGTGGGTTTGGGTTTTCAACCATTGTGTCTGATTGATGTTGCCATGCCTCATGCGACTACACAGACAAAATCCACACATGTATAATTTGAGGCTGATAAAGAAAGCCAGTTTATTGAACGCATCCAACACATTTGCTAGCAGGTGCATGGCATCTTGGATAAGTCCAATGCCAAGTTCAAGCAACGACATGTTCAACATTGGGTGCCACACAAGTTTCAGGTGGGTGACAAAGTTTTGTTTCATTTGCAGAAATAATTCCTTACCAGAGTCCATTCGAAGCTCATACTACTCCAATATGGGCCTTACACCATCACTAAGGTTATGGGAGACAATACTTTTGAGCTCAACATTCCCCCATTCCTTGGCCTACACCCAGTATTCAATGTGGACCACCTTCAACCATACTTTCCACCATTGCTAGACACATAAGACATTGCAGAACAACTAACACCAACATGGCTAAACCCAGACTACATGGAACATGCCACAACCGATCAAATCATGGGCACGTAAATCAATAACACTCAAAGCAGAAGATTCAACTATATCGGGTTGTCAAAGTTGGCCAACTCTTGCACCAAAGCAAGTGGCTCACTAGGGACCAAATTCATTAGAAGTCTCCCCATCTCATAGAGACACTCAATGCAATGGGAACCATTGCTTCCTAAGGGGGGAGGAATGATCTAGTGGATATTGGTGGCCACCTGCATATTCCACTTAAACTCCACCATTGTTTCTTTTAGTTTCCTTAATTATAGCATAATTTACTATTTTTTGGCAGTTTTTCGAGTCCTAAACTTCTGGAGTTGTTTTGAGGTGTTAAACAACATTGCTTTGGAAAATGGGCAAACTAGTTGCTTGTGACATGTGTTTGTAGACAAAAGTTGTATTCCTCAAACAAATATTTCTAATGAGGCATTGTACATGTCAAATTGAGATCATATGCCAAAGTTACGACCTTGGGAATTTGATCTACCAAGTTTACCCCAATAGGACCACAAACTTTTGGCGCTTCATCTCCTAGGGTTAGTTTTTTAGATGTTTAGGGTTTTCCATTGTTTCATAATAATAAATAGGCCTTCGAGCCTCATTGTAACACAGTTCAAAAGGCATATAGCTACCACATCTCTTCTCATAGATAAACTACCATTGCCTAAGCTAGTTTATTTCCATTCTACATGTAAACAATTTTCAGTACTTTGTTATTAATGAATTGAAGTTTTGTTTTCACTGTATCTCTATGTTTTTGTTTATATTTGTATTTCATTTTGTACCTTCATAAAATCTAGATAATAACTTGTGTGCAACAAACTTAGCCTATTGTGTGGAAGTGACTACATGTAAATAATTTTTAGTACTTTGTTATTAATGAATTGAAGTTTTGTTTTCACTGTATCTATGTGTTTTTTTTTATATTTGTATTTCATTTCGTACCTTCGTAAAATTTAGATAATAACTTGTGTGCGACAAACTTAACCTATTGTGCGGAAGTCAGAAACTTAGCCTATTGCACATAACTTAGCTCATTGTGCAGAGCTTATAGCCTATTGTGTAAAACTTAGCTCATTGTGTAGAGTTTATAGCCTATTGTGTGGAACTTAGCTCATCGTGTAGAGTTTATAGCCCATTGTGTGGAAATTAGCTCATTGTGCGGAGCTTATAGCATATTGTGCGAAACTTAGCTCATTGTGCATAGCTTATAGCCTATTGTGCAGAACTTCGATCATTCTGCAAAGCTATTTATTTTATTTTATTATTGGAAAACAAATACATCATTACCAAGAAAACTCTGTGAGAAAAAAAAAATCAATTATTTTATTTTATTATTGGAAAACAAATACATCATTACCTTTATTATTGAAAATTGAATACATTATTACTGAGAAAACAATTAATAACTTTGGTGCGACAAACTCAGCCTATTGTGCGGAAGCGAGAAACTTAGCTTATTGTGCAGAACTTAGCTCATTGTGTGGAGCTTATAGCCTAATGTGTTGAACTTAGTTCATTGTGTAGAGCTTATAGCCTCTTATGTGAAACTTATCTCATTGTGCGGAGCTTATAGACTATTATGCGACACTTAGTTCATTATGCATAGCTTATAGCCTGTTGTGTGAAACTTAGCTCATTGTGCAGAGCTATTTATTTTATTTTATTATTGGAAACGAATACGTCCTTATCGAGAAAACACTATGCAAAAAAATCAATTAAATAATGATAGAGGTTGGACTATGTTGCATCGCAACTATTGCCCTTGTCTTTTAATCTATTTACTCTTATCATGTTTATTTTGTTGCCTTTTGAGTTATATAATTATACATTAATTTTAGAGATTAGTAATTTATGCATTTTTTAAAAATATTTTTCTAAGGTAGGATGCATTATATTATTGGTAAAACACAAAGAGTACAAGCATGTAAGAACATCTAGAGATTTTGTCTAGGTTAGACATGTTCAAAAAATAAAAAAAATGGTCTAAACTGAAACTAGCACAGTGCTAGGCATGACAAAGACCATCTGCCCATAATTGGGAAACCATATGGTCTCCCTTAGAGTCTTGTAGCCATATTCGAACATTAAAAACAAAGTTAACATGCAAAAAAACTAGAGAAAGTTGTAGATGTCTTTCCTGATTCTTGAGGGCGTCATCGATCATGTTGGGAAATAGTTGAAGGGGTTGTCGTGGCCTTCTGGCAACCATGTTGGTCTTTCCCATCGACAACCATGCCACCATAGCAGGTGTTCTCATCTGATGTTGCATCTCATCTCATGACTTGTTTGTGGTCCTCTCCTTGCTTTTAGCAGGTTTCAACTTCTCGGGACTCGAAGGAAGGTCTCCTTAAGATACTAAGTTCAAGGGACTCAGAGAGGGAGAGCCCAAGCTATCCAAGGAATTAGAAGGCTGGGGTGGTAGAGGGGACTAGATTTCCAACACTCCAACCAGGGCACATAGAGCATACCTTTCTAGAAATCTAAGTCGATGATACAATTCTCTACCACCCTCAGCGCGTTCTCCTAGTCACACAAAGGCCAACTAAACAGATTATGCAATGCCCAATGCCCATCATTAGTGCTTCCAATTTCTATTGGTCTATCTCTTCAATCATACATCTGATGCATAATGGAAGGTCCTTGTCAAATCTGTTAGTGCCTGGACTGTTCCATGGTTGCTGATATAATCAGCGTATTCCCCTTCCTCCACGCTTGGGCCAAACTTGTTCTCTGACCATGGTAACTTGAGTTAAGTTCACTTTACCATTGTAGCTCATCTTCACACCTCTCTCAATATTGAAAATGGCAAGGTGAAGGAATCTCAACATAATTAACCCAAAGCTCAATTTTGCTTCCTAAAGCTACATTAATTGCAAGTGCTCAAACTTCCAACCACCCCGCCTTGTGCATGGAATGTGATGGGTGGTGATGGTAGGTAGGATGTGTCGCTATCCTCTTACCATTAAAGCTTTGGAATGACCTATCATGGAGGCCTTAATTGCCTTCGCACACCCCAAGTTATTTTTTCAAAATTAAATATAACAAGTTTCACATTTTTATTTCAAAAAAATTTATATTTTAATAGAAAAATTCTCATTATTATTTTTGAAATTAATTTTATAATTTTCATTATTAAAATTAATTTAATGTTCTTAATACATTTTACATATAAATTATTTAATATTAAATATTAATGTTTACAAATTTTCTAAATTTGAAATATATATATATATATATATATAAAATCATAAAAGGTTTAAATTAAGCTTACTTTGAATTCATTTGAATGGGAAAAATTATAACTTAAATAACCAATTAATGAGAATTTCAATATCTGAGCTCACAAAATTTCCTTGAAAAAATTCTGTTTTGAATGCTATTATCGGGTATAAGTTTAAGGCGTTGAAAAGCTTCTCTCATTTTATTTTCCAAAAATATATAAATAAATAAATAATAAAAGCTGGTCATATTTATGGAAAATGCATAAGGGCATCGCAGACCTGTTATTGCCGGCTTAAACAGCCATAATCCCTTTCAGCAGCTGGCCGCCAGGCAGAACAATCAAACAAGTTCAGATTCTATTGTGCATGATAATTTTCCATATCAGAAGGATCTTCATTCCGAGAGCATGAAGATGAGGGTGTCAACAATGGCGGAGATGTTCTAAGCTTTTTATACATAATGCCATGCTCAAATATTTATCCAGTCATTCATACAACTCAATGGAGTCATATTTCTTCATTTCATTTCACGATGATTAATTCATTTCATGATGAACATAATCCAATGTAGCTTGCCCAATGGCATCCGGAGTACCCGGCGGTTGTTCTTGTCACCAACAAGTCACTACGATCCCAATATCCCTCAGCTCTTCTATCCTTCTCAACCTTCTCTTCCATAGAGGGCATTGCCCTACAATTTAAGGGCATTTTCAAACAATGCACATGTATGTGTTTATTGTTATTAAGTTGTTTAAATCAGAAGGGTTTAGGGTTCGTTATGATAGTGTTTTTATTTTTATTTTTTGTTGGGATTTTGTACAGTAAACTACGGGATGGACCGGGGAAGCTATGATTGCAGACGCGAAAGAGGCCAAAGAGACTGAACTTGTTGAGCTATTTTTTTTTGGCTTTTCCTTTTTTTTTGGATTTAAATGTTCAAAATTCTTACCTTGAGCCCCCGCACTGCATAGCATGGGCTTCCCTCGGCTTAAGTACCGAAAGGTGTTATCGTTTAAGATTTGCACCCAGCCTTCTTCCTTTGAAGCTGAAACTCAACCCGTACAAGTGGGTTAGACCACTATGAGAATGAATCTGGTGGACAGCTTAATTCTCCATTGTCCTTCAGTCAACCGATATGTTGTTGACATTCTTATGTAATTTCTTCGCAAATGCAAAATGCATAAAACGAATATTATGGATTATTGCTTTGACATCCATTCAAAATTCCAGGCCCTTTTCAGCGGTTGGCTTAGACATGCCAAGAAACCAGGGCTGGTCTCTGTAATTGAAATTTAGGGTCAGTGGTGTAGTTAATGTCTTGTGAGGCGGGTGAATTAAACTTGGGATAAGGTATTGTTACAAATAATTTTAAAATTTGTCTCAAGAGTGTACAGTTTTAATTTTTAACCTGCACAGATTCTCTGAAACATGATTGATACTAATCTATTATTTTCGTGGAAAGTTTTGTTGTACATAGAATCACTGTCGAAGTCATGTTCACTGTTTGTGAGAAATTTAGACTCCCTTAACGCCCGCTAAGGGAATGAGGACAACTTCAGTGAGTAATATCAATTTTTGAAAGCGCTCTATATGTCTTATATATTATTAATAAATATAAAAGGAAAACTAGTATTATCCTGTGAACTTTTGGGGACACACACAAACATATTCCTTGGGGAATCATCAAGCACTTTCTCTTATTTTGAGGATGGTACCAAGTGTAATGTGGATAGTGTAAATTTAGTGTGCTTGACCTCTTCTGAATCAAGTTAAGGACTTGCCTAATGTGTTGGATTTGGCAAGCTCTTGGCAATATTGACATTGTCTGATTGAGCTAACCTTTGGGGCTAAACACATGGAACATCTCGTCCCATCCTCAAGCACCACCTAAGAAAGAGTGAATTGTTGGTACCTTGCAAGCCCAAATTGACCCACAAAGGAAAAAAATGTCACAAATGGATTTGAACTTTAGTAAGAAAGATAATAACTTCTCCTCTTAATCAACCAAGCTAGATCCATTTGGCATTTTTTTTTTTAACAAAAAATGGGTAGCAATTTTCATTAATAAAGTTGATATTGGGCCAGGTCCCTTTTAGTCATGGAGAACTCTGTCACAGAATTGTGCAAATATGAAAAGAAAGAGACCCTATTTCTACCTATCTTATTTATATATATACTCTTTACATCCTTCAAACTATATATTTTCCAAAAAAATCCACTGTACATGACTATCCGACAAAACATAAAATTATATTTTTATAGGAAACAACCACCCGCGACTTTCAAGCTCGAATTCTTCCTGAGCCGCCTTAGATGGCATGCCCAGTGCCAGGCTCCTCCCGATAGCAGGTTCCAGTTCTCAAAAGAATTTTCCTCTACCATTAAAGCAGAGCCATCACAAAGATTGAACAACTCCTTCATAACCCCCATAGTGGTTGTGTCCACTTACAATTCTATATTGTCCACTTTATGTTTCAGGTTCAAAACTCCTATATTAAGGGGTTCTATTGATTTTTGGAGCAGCTCCATGTCCTTCCCAATGCCAGATAACTGAGGAAAAACAACAACCATTTTTTCGTTGATCTCCTTGACGATGTCCTTGACAACCAACTTGCAAGAATTGTCAACATTTTCCTCTATACTCTCGTTGTGTCTGCTTTCCTCGGCATCATTAACACTTTCGTTGCTCACAGAAGCAATTTTACTTGCAATTCTCCCTTGCACTAGAGTAATACAATAATTGAGCTACTTAAGCCAGCTCCAATATATGATAGCCTGATCCTTACAAACATTCTTTCCCATTTTGTCAAGCGTAAATACATTTTGATTCTGCAACAAAGCCAAGCCACCTTTCGCCCTCTTCATTACCACCAAATTCCTCTCGACTCGAACCACGATGGTACTGTGACTGCACTCACCTAAGATCTTATTTAATAACCAAGGGCAGAGAGCCCACTTGTCATGTATCATGAGCGACATACTCCCCCGCACCGACCTTTTGTTTAATGTCCAACTACGAACATCCTCTACCGAGGAGCTCCTTCGAATCCTCGTAAAGCTATCATATTTAATTCTCTATTGTTCCTCATTAATTATGTGCTCCAGCTGTTATCCAAAAGGATTATGATTGATATATTAATTAAGGGACATGACATATAAGGTTGTGATGGTCTATGAGTAAGGTTCCTTGCTCTAATTCCACTCCTTTGTTGGTTTACACATCCGCTAACTGATTATTTTCTCTTTTAACATGAAAGATTTTGAACTCTTTTAATTTTCTAAGGAGAAACATTATCCTTATGATTAATGGAGAGGTTTCTGAATCAAGAACGCCTTCATTTCTAGAAAGACTTATAGTTTTGGATAACCATCATTGCATCACCTACTATGATCAGATTCCTGATGCCTTTAAAGATGTTGATCTTCAAGCCTTGCTAGAGTGATAGCACTTCGACTTGATTATTCGTGCCTTTCCCAATCCCCCACTTCGACTTGATTATTTGTGCCTTTCCCAATCCCCCGGGTGAACTTTATTTCAATTTTTTTCTTCGAGGTTTATAAGCACCCCTCTCACTCCAGCCACCTCGGCATTTGGAAAATGTTTTACCAAATATATGGAGCTACCTTATTGTGTTCACATTACTTTGTTGATGGTATCATTTATGTTACTATTCTCAAGTTTCATTGAACAAATTTTGTGGTATTTAAATTATAGTGTTATACTAATTTACCCATTTGCAAGGGTCTTTGTTGTTAGCTTTTGGGGTTATTCCAAAAGTGTTTTCACCTTGCTAGGAGAGCATCAAGTCATCTGGCCTCTTTGGTGATGCTTCATGGACATATGGATGGTTTTGTTTGGGTGAATGCTTGAACTTGGTTAGAGTGATGGTAATGGGCATGACACCCTTTCCTAGAAGGTTGTTGCCTTGATTGACATGTACATTAACCCACTAGTTGCACACAATGGGAAAATTGATTGCCTGATTAATGGAGGCACCTATCTAGGAGGACTGTTGGGTACTTGGAAAAGGGCACTTAGTCCTTGGAGCTTGGGATTGTGTGATAGACATCTTGGAGTTTTGACACTTGACTTGAAGATGCTTGGGTTGAGAAGCATACTTCATGGAGGTTGGCGATGGACTTAGACACATATGTTAAGGAGGAGCATTGAAGTTTTGCGACTATATTGGCATACACGAAAGTAGCATTGCGCACACGAGGGGGCATGTGGCATATAGTTAGAGGATTTTCTTGCATGAAGACACTTCGAAAAGCAAAATCGTAGAAGAGGGAGCATTGGACTAATTCTTTGTTGAAGAGTGCACCATCTTGGAGGACGGGTGGTGAGTCCAAGATCATTATTTGGAGGGCATATCACTTTGGGGGTTGGATAAACCCTAGTTTGACACGTGCATCTTTGTTAACACCTATTAGAAAACACAGAGAGTGGAGTTAACACCTTGCATTATTTTAGAGCCTTGTTCTTTTGGGATGTAAGGGTAAAGCAAGATCATGTAGTTCTTGTATTCTTAATGAACTTTGGTGGTCTTGGTGTGTGTGATGATGCAAGAGTGGAAGACCTAGGGTTTGAGGATTCAAACCCTAGGATGGACATGTAGATTTGGATGCTAGCACTATAGTTGTCTTGCCATGTCCTTGTGTGTTGCAACATGGCTAGGGTTTACAAACCTTAAGGAAGACAATCGTGCTAGTGTGGAGAGCTTGTGTGATACAAGCTATTTGTTGAAGCTTATATAATAATTTGTTGGTAGAAGATTTGGTGGCTGCTGGGGTTTTCATGGTATCCTTAACTAGTGTTTTGGAGAGCTTGAAAGATTGTACAAATTTTGTGAGAAAGCCGTGGTATGTAAATGTATTTCATCCTTATAAATACATATGAAATTTCCTGTGGTCCAATACTTGTGTTATTGTAGATTTGATTTTCATTTTTCATTTTGTTCTTGATTGAGTAAATTTCTAACACATATATTCATGCTCATTTGACATATTTAGGGGATGAAATTGTTAAGTGATTTAGCATATGATTGGAGGTGAGACAACATATTCTCTGTTGTAAAATCTATTGCTATAAAGTGATTTTCATATCTGGCATATGCCTAGGAAAGTGTGCCCTAAGTGCTGAAACTTGTTGGCATATGTTTGGTATCTTTTCTCTTGGGGTGCCTATTGTGTTAGGTGGAAGTGTGATGATATATTGTCCATTTTTCACTGTTGTAAACTAATATTCAGATCAACCCTAAGGCTAAAGTCCCTAGGGACTAAATCCAGGAAACCTTTGGTGTGAGGGAGCATTGGATTAACACCTTGTTGGAGAGTGTGCCATTGAACCCAAGGTCATGTATTGGAGGGATTTTCACTTTGGAGGTTGGATAAACCTTAGTTTGACAAGTGCATCCTTGTAATGTAGAGCATTCTATGTGGGGTTGCCTTGTTGGTTACTTGCATGGACACATGTCCTTACTTTATGTTCACTCCCTCACCTACCTGTATATGTATTAGAGAGAAGAGAGTTTTGTATTCATCCATTGTTATGGTACTCTTCATTGTACTTGTCTTGGAGACGTTAGTGTTCATAAGGAAATATTAGGAGCTAAGCACTAGGGTTCAGTACGAAACTTTAAAGGAGAGAGAGACATCTTGGATGTTCTTGGAGAGATAGATTTGTGTGTTGCTAGAGTTTGTTCTTGTGACGACTAGGGTTTGTGTTATATATGTGAACACTAGAACAAAACATGATGTTAGTGTTCTTGTAGAGATCAATTTGTGTGTTGCTAGAGTTTGTTCGTTATGACGACTAGGGTTTGTGCTATACATGTGAACACCAGAACAAAACATGATGTTAAAGTTCATGATGGTTTTGATGTTTCTTATTGTAGCACTAGTGTTTTTAACCTAATAGAAGACATGGAGAGCATAGTTAACTCCTTGCATTATTTTATAGCCTTGTTCTTTTGGGATTTAAGGCTAAGGCAACATTCTAGAGTTTTGTATTCTTGATGATACACAGAGGTCTTGGTGCTTGTGATGATGCAAGATTAGAATATCTAGAGTTTGAGGATTCAAACTCTAGGATGTACATGTAGATTTGGACTCTGGAGGCTAACATTAGAGTTGTCTTACCATGTACTTGTGTGATGCAACATGTATAGGCTTTGCAACTTTAAGAAGACAACTATGCTAGTTTTGAAACTTTGTGTGATACAAGCTTGTTGTTAAGGCTAATGAGGACTTTTTGGTGTCAATTCTTGTATGTTGGAGATCTTTGGTGGTGGCTAGGGTTTTCATGGTTTCCTTAGCTAAGATTTTGGATAGCTTGAAAGATTGTACCAACTTTATGATAAAGCTATGGTATGTACGTGTACTTCATTCTTATACATATATATGAAGTTTCTAGCTGTCCAGTACTTGTGTAATTGCAGATTTGATTTTCAGCTTTCATTGTTTTCTTGATTGGGTAATTTCCAACAGATATTGTCCAAGTTGATGTCACATATTTAAGGGTTGAAATTGTTAAGTAATTTAGCATATAATTGCAAGATAAGAGAGAAGATTTCTTGTTGTAATTTTTTTTGCAAAAAGTGATTTTCAAATCTGGTATATGCTTGGAATTTTTTTTCCATAAGGGTTGTAACTTGTTGGAATATGTTTGGTATCTTCTCTCTTGGGCTGCCTACTGTGTTTGGTTGAAGTGTGATGAAATAATATTTGTTGTTTGTGTTGTAAACTAATATTTCTGATCAGTCGTAAGGTTAACGTCTGTAGGGACTGAATTCAATAAGCCTTTGGGGCGAGGTAGTATTTCTAAATTTTCAAGAAAAGTAAAAAAAAATACAAAAATTCTAACATAAGTTTGATTAGGTCACTCAAAACTCTGAAGATTTTTGCTTTGATATCGTAAGTACTTAATGTTATTTAGAAGTGTTTAGATTATCAATAATTGAGCTATATAGGGCCATTGAATTTTATAGGCCAAGTTTCATTAATTTTTTTATGACACTCTTATAGGTTGGAGTTCTCACGCCTTAATGACTTGGTGTATGTCCATTACAATCTCCGACTATGGGTGAAGCAAATAGAGAAACCACTGGATGTGGATGCCATTTCCTTAGACAATATTGATGTATTGTCTAAGTGGAGGGTGGAGTCTGAGGTTCCCATCATGGAGGGGTCCTCTACATGGTTAGAGGAGGAACCATTAGTAGTATGTGTGCAACAAGAGGAGGAGGACTCATGGGAGGAGGAGGAGGAGAATCTGGTAGCATTAGAGGAGGAACCATTAGTAGTACAAGTGCAACAAGAGGAGGGGGACTCAGGGGAGGAGGAGGAGGAGAATCTGGCAGCATTAGCACCATTTTCTACAAATATAAGAGAGCGCACTTCCATACCCAACAATCATCATTTGACATTAGGTGCAGGGCCAAGGCCTTCTACTGTTAGGGGTAGGCCTAACAAACAACCCATCATCTTTTCCCGTAAAAGGGGGAGAGAGCATTGATCTCAGATAGCTAGTTGCCAATTTTGTTTGTTTTGCTACATGTAACTCATGATGATGAGATACATTTATATATCTGATGTTATTTTGTATGGATTCTCCACATTTGAGTTCTTGATTGGACAATTATCAGGGATCAAAAAGATTTGGTAACATCTGTGATGTATCATTTTTATTTGACATCCACTACATCATATATATCAGTGCTTTCTTCATATTTATGTGCCGATGTGTTTATTTCATTTTGTTGTTGCTTTATATGTTTAAAAATATGAAAAAATTGAATATATTTTTCATTTTTAAATGTTTTCCATGGTTTCTCCATTTTTGCCGTTTTTTTTGCTGACGTTGCCAAAAAATTGTTTTCAGGACCCCCGCCAATTTTTTGCTGATGACGACAGAGTGTAATGTCTCACCTATGTTGGCCTACAAATTCTCATTATAGGTTGCTTCTAAGGGTTAACGCCCTAATTATGTTGTTAACCTACCTTACCTCATATAGATAAAGGAAAGGGAGAGTCCTTTCTTTATCATCATCATTGTTGTACTCTTTTCTTTGTACTTAGCTTCTTGGAGGATATTGTTAGGGTTTCCACATGAACCCTAGGTGGAGTTATAATGCTTAAAGGAGAAGTCTTTGTTGGGGCTTGATTCTTGTGACCAAGGTTTGCTCTTGTGAAGAAGATGTTGGAGATGATATATTTTCACACTCATATTCACTCTTGTGATGAGATTTGACCTAGAGAAGAGTGTGAACTATGCTCTCTCTCTCTTTCTCTCTAGAGTCTTCACATGTGCTTGATCTCACTCTCTCTTGAGTTATTAGGATCTCTTGGACTTCTTGGAGTATCTTGGAGCATCTTGGAGGTGTAGGGTTAGGCTTTATCCCTTGGAGATTGGAGATTAGGGTTTTATGATAAAACCTTTGGGTGGAATTGTGAGGAAGAAGAGGAGGAGATGATGTCTAGCCTTAGAGGATGTGTTCTAGTGATTCTTGCATATTGGATCTTCTTGGTTGATAGGGCTTGTCAATTTGCCCTAGCTAGGGTTTGGAGCACTGGGAGGATCTGTAGTAGCCTTGAGAGAAGGCTATGATATGTAAATGTACTTCATTTGGAGAATATTAATGAAGTTTCGAGTTGTCTGAAACTCGAGCAATATCTATATTTGATTTTTAGCTATATATGTTCTTTGTGCATTTTTATTCATAACCATACATGTCTTGTTGATTTGAAATAAGTAAAACAACAATTGTTAAGTGATTTGACATTTAAGTGAAGAATATAAGGGTCGATATTATTACAGTGATACAATTGTTGTACTGTTTCGTGGATAAGTTATCCGCTTGTTATGGTATCTTTTCTCCTTGAATTGCCAAGGAGTTTGGGTTGTTTGGAAGTGAAACATTGTACTCTTTCTACTGTTGTTTTGTACCTTGTTTTTCAACATCCCTAAGGGTGAAAATTCACAGGGCTAAGATTCAAGAAACCTTATAGGTTGAAGGTGAAATTTATGTTTTTTTAATTGAAATTTGAATTTTGAGAAATTTCCACATGATTTTAGAGCTTGCTATTATTGAGATCATTGTTGAGTAAGGTGAAGTTTGTATTTCAGTTAGAGTTTACTTAGGATAGGTACTTGACCTATTTGGGGTCATTTGGTGAGAAACCTTGGGTTCGTTGGGAGAAGCATTTTGCACCCTTGAAAGTGTTTTTATCTACTTTTTATAGTACTGATTTTGGGCACTTGAGACTTGTTCAAGATGTCTAAGGTGAATTTCATTCTTAGAGAGTGTGATAGGTTGGATGGAGATTCTAACTTTATTCCATGGAAGGTAAAACTTCATATTCTAATGGAGGAGGTCAACTTTTGGGATCATGTTGAGAAGAAAATTCTAGAACCTATCTATCTAGAACCCTTCATTCCTCCTTGAAAGATGGAAACTAAAATGAAGTGAATCATTCTTGATTATGTGAAGGATTACTTTATCTCACACAATTTTGATAAGACAATAGGTAAGAAGATTCTTCATTTGTTGCTTAAGTTATTTGGAACTCTTGTGCTTTTTGACAAATGCTTTTGCGAAATTGGTTCACAATTGTTCATGAGCAAGTTAGGTACTATGGTGAGCTGCATGTCTAAGAATAGTGAATTGGAGGATCAGTGGGTAGCCATTGGAACTAAGTTGGAGGATTAGGAGCCAATTTCCACTACCCTAAAGGGGCTTGTTTCTTGGACGCCTTTTATTTAGCGTGTTTGTACTCGAGAAAGTATATCAAAGCTTCCTAATCTTTGGGTTGATCTTGTGAAGGAAGAAATCAAATTGTAGTCTTGCTCAAAGCAACAGATAGAAGTAGATGCTATTGGTCTCATTGAGAACAGAAAGAAGAATAACAAGAAGGGATTAAAGGAGGATGGGACAAATATGGGAAAGAGACTTGAGTAAGGTGATGTACTTTCAATGTCTCTAGATGGGACATGATGCCAGCTAGTGGAGCTTCAAGACACATGACATGTGACAAGTCTCTATTCAACAAGATTTAGGAGCGAGAGTGAGGCATGGCTATGGAGCTTGGTGATGATGCCACATACATTGTGAGGGGAGTTGGTTCTATTTTATTTCAAAAGCCTTCAAGTGATGTTCTTGTGTTGGATCACATTTTATTAGTTCTTGGTTTGAGGAAGAACCTCCTTTTAATTTTTTGTATGATGAATATACATTGGAGAGTGTGAAAATTTGGAGACCCAAATCCCTACTACAACAAACTGATATTACTTCTACTTGTTAATTCATGCACGTTATTTACCGTGTTACACTGTAAATATTGAAGTAAATACGACTTCAACCTTCACTAATTAAATTATATGCGGAAACAAGAACTGAGCAAGAAGAAATAACCACACACAATTGACACCATTGTTTTTGGACAAATGTCCTTGGAAAAGCCCAATGCAGGAAAATCAGTGCGACGACTGAGGGTTTGTATTATTTTGTAGTATTTCTTGAATACAATCTTTGGATGCCTTACTGGCTATCCGATATAGAGATTTTGACTAGTAGAGAAATTAGTGAGAAATACCTCACACTATCACTGGCGAATCGACATTGATCCAGGCCCTAGATCGCTAGCCCCACGCTGGCTCTGCACAGCCTCTGTGTTAGCCTCTTTGGTGTCTCCGTCACCTCTTCCACAAATCTTCTGCTGTCTTGAACTTCATTCCTGTGGCCCTATGGCCTCACACCTCGGCTTCTGGCTCTGGAACTCGACTTCCTAGCTGAATCTCAAACTCCTTTTTGAGCTCTGCTTTGCCTCTGGGTGGCACTGCGCTGCCTCTTTTGGATCTCTCTCTACCTTCTCTACAATGTATCCCTAGATCAAGAAACTCTCCAACTAGAAAACTATCCCTGCCCTTCACTACAAGAAACCTCTTTGATGACTTCTCCAAAAATTGCTGCGCTGCTCTCTTGAGAAATTGATCTCTTGATCTCACTCGATGTGTCTTCCAAATGCCCATCGAAGTCCTTCTTATAATCTTCTTGTTGAGTAATCAACGACCCAGATTAAATTCTAATCAATGGCTTAGATCATATTGACTCGATATCCATTTGTTTCTAGAAGATTCACACCCAGCTTTATTAATACCCTTTAATTATTTTAATTTCCTAAGTTTAGACATCAACATCCATTAAAAATAATTAATTATTTTAATAAAACTGTCTCCGGGTGGAATTTCCCAAAACGATTTCTGGGTATTCTAGAATACATGTGTCCTAGCCTCCCTGCAAATTTTGAGGCTTAGAGCACATATGATGCTACCTGAAATCAACACTCCCTCTTAGCGAGGAATGTGCTCTAGTAATGAAACCTACTGAAGCATCACCTTGACTCTGTAACATCTCCCTCTATTGATCCAGGAGGATTCGTTGATTCATTATACAGGTGTTCAAGTGTCATTCAGTGTCGTCATTGCTTCAGTTCAGCTTCGACAGATCAACAGTGTTGGTTGTGGTTTAGGTATGTTCATAGTGTTCATGGCGTTCAGTTGATATGGGTTGTACCTAGTTGTCGACATGAGTTCATTGACAGTTTGCCAGGACTTGGTTGATGACATGTGTTTTGTCGTTCATCTTCACAGAAGTTTATATGTCATCAAGGTTGTTGTCGTGGCAAAAGATCAATATTATCATTTGTCGATGATAGACATGTGGTTTTATGTCACATTGTGACGAAAGATTGTAAAAGGGTTTTTAAAATTCTAGACCTAAACCCTAATCCTACATCTAAGTCCTAATGACTAAAACTAAACACCAAACCCTAGCCTAAAACCATGTATCAAATCAAATCCTATGCTAAACCTAATCCTAACCTATGCTTAAAACAACCCTCACCCTAATAAATTAATCTATGTATTAAAAAAAAATACATTACAAACTATGTGTTATAGTCCTCAGCCTTTGCAAATCAAATATAAAACATTAATAAATATTACAAATACAATATAACAACGCCTAACCGTTGTCTTGATGGCGCGGGAACCACGAGGAGTAACCGGATTCATGTGAGCGGCATTGGAAATGTTGCGGTGAGCAGTTGGTAAACTGCAATCCCTAACCGCCATCTTGTAAACCGCATCGGAGCTGGGTGGTATGTGAACGATAATAACTCACCTTGCAGTTCGGGGGACCGCCAGTTGAACTGTCAGCAGAACCACTGATGCGCTAAATGAGGGCTTTGTCCAAAGTTCACATGCGCTGTCCAACCCACCCGGTTAATGCTAACCACTTGCGTTTTTAGAGCTTATCCAATGTTATATATGGGTTTTATGTTGTTAAGTTTGTTTTAAATTAATTCGAAGACCATGGCATCATGAACCAAGGTGGCAAAACATAACCAAAAACCCTAATTCAACCCCAGAAGTTAGCTCATACACCTCAAAGGCAGTCAAGGAGGTTGAATGCACTTGCATGCCTATAAGAGGTAGTTTTTCTCATTGAAGAATAGATTGGTGGTTTTGGGTTTTTGCATGCAGGTTTTGGAGGCTAGAGGTTGTTTTGTTTTCAGTGTTTCGGGAGCATCGGGAGTCAGATTTGGAAACCGTAAGTGGTGCTAGAAAGCTGGTTCAGAGGGCTATCTGATGACAGAGGTCAGAATTGCCTGTGTGAAAGTTCAACCTGTCTAAATCACTATGTAATCAACACCTTCTTCTTGTTCCTAATAAAAACGGTAGCCCATCTTGGGCAGGGCAACTTTGCCAAACTGGGATAGTATGTGGGCAACTCTCAAGTAGGAAGAGTTGAGAAGAGACGTATTCAAGTGTAAGCTTGATGAAAGTAGCAATAGTGGGTCGAAGCCCAAGGAGGAGGAAGAGAATGCAACCCTTGCATCCAAGGGGCAACAGGAGTAGCGAAGGTGGAAGAAGGACATCTCGAAGATCAAATGCTTAAGGTGTGGTGAATGGGTCAATACACAACTCAGTGTCCTCTCAGGAAGAAAGACAAAGATGAGAAGCACAATCCAAAGGCTGCACTCACGAAGATCGAGGAGGAGTTTGCCATGACAATCGAGATACATCTAGGAGGGAGGTGGGCTGATTTAGAGCTAAAGTTTGAAAGAGCTACAGATGAGCAGGATCCTTGAGGAGCCCACCTCTCAGATCAATTCCTTGCTACGGGAGCCCAGATCAGAAGTAGCAGGATGGATCAGTGTCAGTTGGTGCAGAGGAGCATTGAAGCGACAAATGCAATGGCTAGAACGCCAAGTCTAAGTAGCGTAGTGCAGAGTTGCAACAGTACAATAGCAGTGACAACGCAATGGCTTCAGAGGGATAGCGTGGGACTAGTAATAGTCAAATCCTCAATATCGAAATGCATCTATGCTGAACACTTGTTCAGATTTTGGGATGTTTTTCAGATGCAGTGCAAATGAAGTGTTAGCAGCGGCACAGAGGCAGAGATTTCAGAGGGAGTTGTAGTACAAATGTAGTGTTGACACAGCGGCATTGTCAATGTCAGCAATAGCGCAATAGTTTGTGGACAACATGTCAGACATTAGTGGCGCAGAGGACAATGTTATGGAGTTAGAGTGATGCTTCAGTGGGAGCGTTGCTAGAGCACGTTCCTCAATAAGAGGGAGTGTTGCTTTTTGGTAGCATCAGAGGTATTCTAAGTCTCAAATGTTGTAGGGAGGCTTGAGCACATGTAAACCAAGGAACCCAGAAAGCGTTTTGGGAAATTCCACCCGGAGACAGTTTTATTAAAATAATTAATTATTTTTTATGGGTCCCTAAGTCTAAACTTATGAAATTAAAATAATTAATGGGTATCAATCTTATTGTGGGTGTAACTTCTAGAAGAAGACGAGGATCGAGCATAAATGATCTTAACCTTTGATTAGCTTTTAATCTGGGCTATTGAATGTCAACAAGAAGATTATTTAAGGAGGCTTAAGGGTCATTTGGAAAACACACCAAGAGTTGATTAGCCAGATTGAATTGCTGAGCCAGAGTGCAACGCAGTGATTTCGAGGTGATTACGCAGAGAGGGGCAGAGATAATTTTGGTTGGAAGATCTTCTTTGGAGCGAAGAATACACAGCAGAGAGGCAGAGAAAGATGCAAAGGAGGCAGCGGGGTGCCTAGTGAGGGTGATGCAGAGCCAGGAAGGGCTCACACAGAGCAGCGTAGTGCCTTCCATGTAGAAGTCCAAGATTTTGTTGGGCGTTTGACGTTCTGAGTCAAGAGGGCTCAAGTCGAAGCTCCTGAGAGCAAATCGATCCAACAAAGAGGTGACGCAGTGCCTCTAAGGTAGTGACGCAGGCCCATGCAATGATTGCATAGGGACAATGTAGAGGTAGCTAGGGATTCGTCATTTCAGTTGCCGAATCAACTGGGATTTTTAGTATAGAGTGAGGTAATCTCACTAATTTCTTCTGCCGAGTGATATTCTTTGTACTGGATTGCCAGCAAGGCATCCAGAGTTTGTATTTAGAAATAACTTCTGCTTAATAATAAAAACCATTAGATCTGTTGCATCGTTTTTTCCTCGTTGTGTTTTTCCGGGGATATTTGTCCAAAAATAACGATGTTATTGTGTTGTATTTTCCTTCATGCTTAGTTTCTTGTTTCCGCATTATGTTTAATTAAGTGAAGGTTGTAGTGTGTGTATTTCGATATTTGTTGTAGTAAACTGCAATTAATTTGTTTAAAGGAATTTAACAAATAGGAGAAATGTCATCAGTTGCTGCAGTAGAGATTCCGATTTAGGAATTTTCACATTCACAACAAAACAAATATCTAGCCTTTTGTTGACCAAATATATCAAGGACCCTATCAATTGCTTTTACAATGTGGGATCTACCAACTTAGACTTAGAAGCATTCTACTTCCTTAAGTTGGTAATCATTAGTGTTGACATAGGCTTGCAATCCTCCGTATTAAATCTCTTCAAGGAATCAACTGCATACTTGCCCTGCCCAAGGAGTATCTCTCCTGGCTACTACCACACTTAGTCGCTAATAGTGCATCAACCCATTGTCCTTCATCTCAAACTCCTAAGCAATGTCCTTAAACATCTCTATGACCCTTTCAGATCTTGTCAGAAATAGATCATCCACATAGAGCACCAAGATAAGCATATCATTGTCAACAAGTACATTATACAAGTTGGAATCCACCTCACTCTTGGTGAAGCCCAAGCCTAGTAAATACACATCAATCATCGAGTACCATGCTCTAGGTTCTTGTTTAAGTTTGTACAATGCCTTCTTCTATTTGCATACATGGCACTCCCTCCTATGCACCTCAAATCAAAAGTAGCAGGATGGATCAGTGTGAGTTGGTGCAGAGGAGTGTTGAAGCGACAAATGCAGTGGCTAGAACGCCATGTCTGAGCAGCGTAGTGTAGAGTTGCAGTAGTGCAATAGCAACAATAGCTCAATGGCTTCAGAGGGATAGCATGGGACTAGCAACAGTCAAATCTTCAACATTGAGATGCATCTATACTGAACACTTGTTCAGATTTTGGGATGTTTTTTAGTTGTAGTGCAGATGAAGTGTTAGCAGCAACACAAATACAGAGATTTCAGAGGGAGATATAGTACAGGTGTATTGTTGACATAGTGGTAGTGTCAAGTGTCAGCAACAATGCAATAGTTGGTGGACAACATGTCAGACATTAGTGGCGCAGAGGACAATGTTATGAAGTCAGAGCGATGCTTCAGTGGGAGGCATTGCTAGAGCACATTCCTCGCTAAGAGGGAGTGTTGATTTTTGGTAGCATCAGATGGGTTTTAAGTCTCAAATGTTGCAGGGAGGCTTGGGAACATTTATTCCAAAGAACCAGAAAGCGTTTTGGGAAATTCCATCCGGATACAGTTTTATTAAAATAATTAATTATTTTTAATGGGTCCTAAGTCTAAACTTAGGAAATTAAATAACTAATGGGTATTAATATAATTGTGGGTGTAACTTCTAGAAGAAGACGAGGATCAAGCATAAATGACCTTAAACTTTGATTAGCTTTTAATCTAGGCCATGGAATGTCAATGAGAAGATTATTTAATGAGGCTTGAGGGTCATTTGGAAAACACACCAAGAGTTGATCAATCAGATCGAATTGTTGAGCAAGAGTGCAGCGCAGTGATTTCATGGTGATTATGCAAAGGGGCAAAGATAGTTTTGGCTAGAGGATCTTCTCTGGAGCGAAGAATATGCCGCAGAGAGGTAGAGAAAGACGCAGAGAAGGCAGCGCAGTGCCTAGTGAGGGTGACACTGAGCTAGGAAGGGCTCACGTGGAGTAGCGCAATGCCTTCCATGCAGAAGTCCGAGATTTTGTTGGGGGTTTGACGTTCTGAGTCGGGAGGGCTGAAGTCGAAGCTCCTGACAGCAAATCGATCCAGCAGAGAGTTGACGCAGTGTCTCAAAGACAATGACGCAGGCCCACGCAGTGATTGCATAGGGAAAGTGCAGAGGTAGCTGGGGACTCATTGTTTCAGTTGTCGAATCAAATGGGATTTTCAGTGTAGAGTGAGGTAATCTCACTAATTTCTTTTGTCGAGTGATATTCTTTGTACTATATTGCCAGTAAGGCATCCAAAGTTTGTATTTAGAAATAACCTCTGCTTAATAATAAAAATCCTCAGATCTGCTGCATCGATTTTCCCACATTGTGTTTTTCCGCGGACATTTGTCCAAAAATAACGGTGTTATTGTGTTGTATTTTCCTTCATGCTCAGTTTCTTGTTTCCGCATTATGTTTAATTAAGTGAAAGCTATAGTGTATGTATTTCGATATTTGTCGTAGTAAACTGCAAGTAATTTGTTTAAAGGAATTTAACAAATAGGAGAAATGTCATCAGTTGCTGCAATAGAGATTCCGGTTTAGGAATTTTCACATTCACAACAAAACAGATATTTAGCCTTTTGTTGACCAAATATATCAAGGACCCTATCAATTTCTTTTATAATGTGGGATCTACCAACTCAGACTTGGAAGCATTCTACTTCCTTAAGTTGGTAATCATGAGTGTTGACATAGGCCTGTAATCCTCCGTATTGAATCTCTTCAAGGAATCAACTGAATACTTGCCTTGCCCAAGGAGTATCTCTCTTGGCTACTGCCACACTTCTAGTCACTAATAGTGCATCAACCCATTGCCCTTCATCTCAAACTCTTAAGCAATGTCCTTAAACGTCTCTATGACCCTTTCAGATCTTGTCAAAAAGAGATCATCCACATAGAGCACCAAGATAAGCATATCATTGTCAACAAGTACATAGTACAAGTTGGAATCCACCTCACTCTTGGTGAAGCCCAACCTAGCAGATACCCATCAATCATCGAGTACCATGCTCTAGGTGCCATATTTAAGTTCGTACAATGCCTTCTTCAACTTGCATACATGGCACTCCCTCCTGTGCACCTCAAATCAGAAGTAGCAGGATGGATTAGTGTGATTTGGTGCATAGGAGAGTTGAAGCGACAAATGCAGTGGCTAGAACGCCAGGTCTAAGCAGCATAGTGCAGAGTTGCAATAGTGCAATAGCAACAACAACTCAATGGCTTCAGAGGGATAGCGTGGGACTAGCAATGGTCATATCTTCAACATCTAGATGCATCTATGCTAAACACTTGTTCATATTTGGGGATGCTTTTTAGTTGCAGTGCAGATGAAGTGTTAGCAGCAGCATAGATGCATAGATTTCAGAGGGAGCTATAGTACAAATGTAGAGTTGACATTGTGGCAGTGTTAGTGTTAGCAGCAGTGCAATAGTTGGTGGATAACATGTCAGACATCAGTGGCTCCAAGGACGATGTTATGAAGTTAGAGTGATGCTTTAGCTGGAGACTTTGCTAGAGCACATTCCTCGCTAAGAGGGAGTGTTGATTTCTAATAGCATCAGATGTGTTCTAAGTCTCAAATGTTGCAGGGAGGCTTGGGCACATGTATTCCAAATAACCTAGAAAGCGTTATGGGAAATTCCACCCGGAGACAATTTTATTAAAATAATTAATTATTTTTAATGGGTCCCTAAGTCTAAACTTAGGAAATTAAAATAATTAATGGGTATTAATCTAATTGTGGGGTTAACTTCTAGAAGAAGACGAGGATCAAGCATAAATGATCTTAACCTTTGATTAGCTTTTAATTTGGGTCGTTGAACGTCAACGAGAAAGATTATTTAAGGATGCTTGAGGATCATTTGGAAAACACATCGAGAATTGATTAGTCAGATCGAATTGCTAAGACAGAGTGCAACACAGTGATTTCGTGGAGATTATGTAAAGAGGGGCAGAGATAGTTTTGGGTGGAGGATCTTCTCCGGAGCGAAGAATACACAACAGAGAGGCAGAGAAAGACACAGAGGAGGTAGCGCAGTGCCTAGTGAGGGTGACACAGAGCCAAGAAGGGCTCACACAGAGCAGCGCAGTGCCTTCCATGCAAAAGTCCGAGATTTTGCTAGGGGTTTGAAGTTCTGAGTCGGTGTTATGAAACCAACTCACAAAAAGATAGAAAAGATAGTTGAACACCTTAGAATTCAACCTCTTCGAGGGGGAAATCTCCTTTACATAACACAAATGAACAATTCTGGATGATACAAATGAAAATACCTCCTTTCTATATATAGGAGTCTAAGGTGTCATAATGTAATCAAAGCCGACATAACAATAATAATGTAAGGGCACAATAATAACAATAGTGGGCTTTTATGGGGCACAATAGTAACAATATGGGGACTACATGGGTACTGCAATATAATAAGGGGATTGTACTAATAACAATAAGGGGTTACACTAGTAGAAAAAGTGTTGTCCGAACATGCCCCTCTCCTTAAAAAAGTGTTTTCCTCAACGCTTGAGTAGTTCTTGATGCTTCTGTATAAAATTCTTGTCCTCCCATGTGGAATCTTCAGCGAGTAAGTTCTTCCACTTGATGAGATACTCTGAAATTGATCGATTCCGTAGCTGTCGGGTTCTTGTTTCTGTGACTGCTCCAGGTTCCAATATGATTTTTCCTTCCTTGTCAAGCTCTGGCAATATTGTTGGAACTGGGATATTTGGCAACTTTTGAATGAGTTCCCTCTCTGCTTCGCCATTCTTCCATTCATACCTTCCTTTGTTTATCAAATTTGGTTGGATAATTGTACCAACCTCTACCATTTCTTCAACCATATGTTCAATTTCACTCCTTTAGGCATACGGATATCTATAAGGTTTGATGTTTGGAGGAACACATCTTGGAATAAAATGAATAGCATGATCATGATCACGAATACGTGGGAGACCTTTGGGAGTCTCAAATACCTAGGAATGATTGTCCAAGACTTTTTGGAGATCTGGAGAAATACATGATTTCGATGTGCAAATAGTTAGCAAATATAATTGTGCAATTAAGCCTCGTTGTTCTTTCTTTATAAGCTTTGTCATTCCATCAGAGTTGATTATCTTTCCGGGTTTTCTTGTGATACCCTGTTATGAAACCAGCTCAAGAAAAGATAGATCAACGCCTTAGAAATCAGCCTCTTCGAGGGGGCAACCTCCTTTATATTACATAAATGAACAATTCTTGGATGATACAAATGGAAAGACCTCCTTTCTATGTATATGAGTCTAAGGGTTCATAACATAATAAGAACCTACATAACAATAATAGTGTAAGGGCACAATAATAACAATAGTGGGCTTCTATGGGGCACAATAGTAACAATATGGGCACTACATGGGTACATCAAT
>APFE031296786.1:155318-181633 GCA_000404065.3 Pinus taeda | reverse complement strand
ACTAAATCACACTACAGTTAGTAATATTCTGATTTCTTGCTAATAGAGTCACTTGACTATAGAAAGAAACCATAAACTTGTGAGCAGTATGATATCTAAATAACAGAAAAATAAATAAGCAAATCAAAACTTGGAAAAGACAGTGCTGAAATTAAACTTCAGAAAATGAAATTTAGCAGGAAGACAAGATGATCTCATATGTCAATAGTTATCAAAAAGATGAAAATTTGTCCGGGATGCCTAAGAAAACCTGCAGAAAAGCATTGATCAGTTGACAACTATAAGAAAACAGAGGTGAAAATATAAACAGCAGTGAGTTAAGAAACATCAAACAGTGTGTTATGTACAAGCTAATGATTATAAAAACAAAAACATAATAAAACCAAATGGAAACTTTATAAGGCTTCAGCGCGCAGGGGCCCTCTGCCACTTCAGCCAGTCAACAAGAAGTCACACGAATAAACTCAGAAAAGTCTTCTCATATATTTTAAAACAGCAACATATATAAACAGTGGGGTGATAACACATCAGTTCAAAATTCACATATCCCAAAAAGCTCTTTACAGCGTTCATCGACGCGTTATTTATAATGCCAAAATGCTGAAACTAACTAACAAACTCCTACGCTAATGACTGTGTTTCCAAAGACACGTAGATCCCTTCAGTCGAGATCTAGCGTAACTATCATCATGTCTATTAAATCTCCGGAGTGGTAGCTGTTGGATTCAGGTTACGGGAACGATCTCCAGGTGTGCTGGTGTCTTCGTGAGTTGAGGATTGTGCCATGTAACGTTCACGTGCTCAAAACAGAGATGTACCACCGCTAAACTCCTTGGTTGGCTTTGTCTTTGACCTTCGTTGACCGTGACCTTCCATGGATGATTTGGCTGATTTGAAGAGACACGTTCCATGTATCCGTCACCTGGAGCTTGCCCATGTAGCTTGTTTCTTCATAGGACACCTGTAGCACAACTTTTAGCAAAATAGCTGGGGAATCCTGTGCTGGCTGCGAAAACCTGTGCTGGCTGCAGAAACCTGTGCTGGCTGCGGAAACTGAAAAGTTTCTGCAACTGCATGAACAAAAAAACTAAACCAAACAACAGTCATAAGCATAGTCAGAAAACCATATAAAAAGTTCTTTTTAGACTATAATGCAATGATTTAACAACTAGGTGGATGAAGTAAGTGGAAAAAGAAGGCTGAGAGGGTGTATAGGAAGGTGCAGGTTTGAGGCTCAACAGGATCTGGTGGAGTTACCGGCTGGAAGGAAACCCATTGGCAGCAAATGTGTGTTCAAGAAGAAGACAAATGCAAAAGGGAAGGTGGAGAAATACAAAGCTCGGTTGGTAGCAAAAGGTTATTCCCAGGTGCCGGGAATTGATTTTTGTGATATTTTTTCTCCTGTTGCCAAGGTAACTTCTATTAGATTACTTTTATCTGTTGCTGTTGCTTTTGATTTGAGGTAGAATAGAAGGATGTGGATACAACTTTTCTTCATGGGGATCTAGAAGAGGAAATATACATGAAGCAACCTGAAGGCTTTGCAGTGAAGGGTAAAAAAGATTTTGTATGCAAGTTAAAGAAGTCTTTGTATGGGTTAAAACAATCACCAAGGATGTGGTATCAAAAATTTGATACATTTATATGGGGACTTGGCTTCACCAGAAGCAAACCAGATCACTGTGTGTATTTTAAATTAATTGGTGATTGTGTTATTTATCTGGTCTTGTATGTGGATGATATGTTGCTGGTTGGAAATGACAAAGAAATTATCTAGGATTTGAAGACCCAATTGTCCTCCAAATTCAACATGAAACATCTTGGTGCTGCAAACTATATTTTGGGCATGGAAATTAAAAGAGATTTGGCAAAGAGGAAGCTCTGGTTAAACCAAAGGAAGTATGTCGAGACAATATTGCAGAGGTTTAATATGCAAGATAGTAAACTGGTGAAGGTTCATATTCCTATAGGTGTGAGGTTATCTATTGAACAATGTCCCAAGACACAAGAAGAGGAAGAGGACATGTCCAATGTTCCATATGCAAGTGTAGTTGGTAGCCTGATGTATGCAATGGTCTATACTAGACCAGACATTGCACATGCAGTGGGAGTATTGAGCAGGTTTATGTCAAAACCACGAAAGGAGCATTGGATAGCAGTGAAGCGGGTTTTTAGGTATTTGCGTGGCATTAGTGATTATGGTCTGTGCTACTAAGGAAGACCAGGATTGGATTGAGTGTTGCATATTCATGGCTTTGTTGATGCAAACTGGGTTGGAGATCTGGATCAGAGAATATCTACAAGTGGGTATGTGTTTAACCTATTTGGAGGTGCAATCAGTTGGATGAGTAAGAAACAATCTGTAGTGGCACTATCAACTACAGAGGTAGAATACATGGCAACCACTCATGCAAGCAAGGAAGTATTTTGGTTGCAAAGATTGTGTTCAAGTATGGGGTTAGTACAGGAAGCTATAAGGATAGACTGTGACAGCCAAAGTGCAATTTTCTTGGCAAAGAACCCTGCATATCATTCAAAGACAAAGTACATTGATGTTCAGTATCACTTTGGGAGGGATATGATAGAAGACAACAAGGTGTTTCTGGTAAAGGTGGACACTTTGGAGAATACTACAGATGTATTGAAAAAATTTGTGAGCTCTGAGAAGTTCTCTTCGTGTAGAGAGACAATGGGCATTTCAGGGCTAGGAAAATGACTAAGCTCTCTTGTGGCCCCCTGTGGAAAAACAACAAGTTGGAGAATGTTGGGTTGTGTTATATTCTTTCCACGTAGTTAACAGGGGGTTTGAAGGGCACCCATAACCCCACTTTATGGGGTCCGGGGCTGTGCCCCAGAAAATTTTGGTTTTGGACCCTATGTTAGGTTGGGCGGACCCACCTATGGTTTTGTGCATGATTTTCGCACATGTGTTTTTGGACGCAATGGTTTTTAAGGCCATGGTATTGGACGCGATGGTTTTCGATCCATGGTATTGGACGCGATGGTTTTCGGTCCGTGGTATTGGATGCTTCGGCATGTATAAATATGTATTATAACATTGAAAGGAACATAACGAAAATTCAAGCTGGTAGTCCTGGTTTTGGGATCCAGGGGAAAATCTATGTGTATATGTGTTTTATGTGTTATGATCTCGCATTGTTTATTTTCTATGTTTTAGAATTCGTATGCAGGTAATTTCTGTATGGGGTTGAAACCTAATGTCGATTCATTTTTATCTTCTTCAACAGTCTTATCTATGTCACCTTAAGGAGTTCCTAATCAAACACGTTCAAAATATTTTTCCATGTTAGAACATTCTTCATTGTTAGTTTTCTTCATGTGAATGTAATCTTCCTTTAGATATTCTGAATATTCTACAAATGATTTTTTTAATTGCTGAAACAATTCTCAAATTTCACTTAACTTCTCAATGAATTCATGACGTAAACTTAATGCAATATTGTGTAGCGGATAATGTCCAAAGGCTAACATGGCTCTAATACCACTTAAAGAACAAAATTGTAGCTTTTTGAATTTAAATGTAAAATACACGAAGGTATTTGTAAATAATATTTTATTAATGATATTAAATGTACAAGGATGTTGAATGTTACAATGAGGCCCTACTTATATACCTAGGCAAGTGTCCTTTCATGATTGGGCATGTCTTTTAGACATGCCTTTTCACTTAACTAATGACTATTTAAAATAATCATTATTTTGATTTTTTGTTATTTATATTCATTTTATTTTATATAATTTATATTTGTAACATCCATCCAATTGCTTGGTCATAATTTACAATAAGCAAGAAATTTTGACTCCGTAAGGCATTGGTCTCAAACTCGAAATCTAATAAAATATTTAATCTCGCTAAATTCTCACCAAGTAGCTAGGCCACTCAACTGTGTCTCCAGGGAAATTTGGTTCCCAACTTGTTTTCTACCATCTCCTTTCCATATGGACTACCCCCCATATCCTCTCTCATATTTTTCATTCGAGCAGTATAGAGATCAAGACAAAAAATCTACGTTGGTCTCATTATTGATATCACAACCCACTGGGAAGAAAAGAAAAATGCAGAAAAGAAGAAGGAAGAGGTTTGATGCATCTAATGCTAAGAACAACTCGATATTTGAATAAGTCAAAGTCTTAGTATTTTTATAATTCAACATGGCACATTTGAGAAGCAACCCACAGATCTGCCTGAAAGTCAAGAGATGCTCAATATGCATTATATTGAAGAAATATGATGCCATAGGGCATCGTTTGTATGATATATCTAGCCCTACTACTCTTTATTTCATGTCATTAGCTAGTTTTATTTCATGCATTTCTCTTTTATATTTTAGTTTGTTAAAGTAGATTTTTCTATTCCAGTGAGATTTACTATGTATACATGATGATTTCAATGTTGAATGGATATCTATTTGATGGACTTCTATTTTCTTGGATGCAAGATTCTAGGATTCTCATGTTACTTCAGGGAAGTAGCGTGTCCCCATATGGAGGTAGATGTTGCACTCATTTTATCGAAGTCCCGAGGAAGTAAATGTACCATATTTTTCTTCAAAGGATCGAGATCATCAACCAATAGCACTATGTTATTGTAAACCCATTTTGAAAATTTTTGATGTAAATGATGCCAGTAAGACCATGAATGTATGTAACAACCTAGGTAAGTGTATTATTTTGGCCTTCATATAACAATGTTCCCTACTTAGTATCTAGGTTGGGTACTCCAGTATCAAGACCCACCCCAATCAGAAATCTGGTCTTTCTATCTTCAGGCTCCGCATTAGGGTTAATCTCCAACCCTCTAGACCATTACTACAAATCCCTAACTCATCACTGAGTCATCTCAGTCACAAGTCTATGTCAAGTATCACTGCTAGGTCAAGCAAAAATCAAGTGTCAGCCCCATATATTAGGTCTATGTGTTGTGTCTATATGTCATATCTAGGTGTCATGATAAACATGTCAAGTTATTTCCAATCAACTTATGTTATGTCATTGTACAATAGGTCAAGTTGTCAAGTCAATAGTAATGTATCACTGTCATATAGTGTCATAGTTAAGTAAAGTCAAGGTCAAGAGTCAAGACACTTGTTAACTAAATGTAAAGTCATTGTTCCAATATAAGGATCAAGTTAATAGGTCATGTAAGTGTCAAGTCAAGGATAGGATATTATATCAATGTCAATATGTCACTTGTTGTAGATCACCTTCTCACTTTATAAGAGATTAAAATCTCATTATTGTCATCAAAAGGAATAGTGAATACAAACTCTACCATCTGAAGTTACATTAAGGAAAGTGTTACATCATCATGAAATCTCACTGTTGAGACAGTCATAAGAACTGTTCACAACTACTTTGTTGTCCATTTCATATTTCTACCACTGTCAATGTCACAATCAAACAAGTTAAGTCAAAGAAAGAAACTCATCATAGTACGTGTCATGGTAAGGCATCAACATTAGGTTTATTAATTCACATTTGCATATCTCAATATCATATATTACAACATTGTCCAAAGGTGTTGTTGTCACTAGTGAAGTTTATCTTAGATGTTACATTCAAGTTACTATACAAACATAACTTGGCTAACTCTCCCACTCATTAAGGATTATTGTCATTATGAATTTGTGTCAACAATATAGGTCAATTGTCATATCATATAAGGACTAATAGACAATGTATACAATTAATGCATATGTCAAACTTGTCATATATAGTTTTATCATTTGCTAGTATAAGTCATAGATAGCCAACACAACTTGGGTTATTGTGTCAAGCTCATGTGTCAAATCAGCTCACTGTTGTAATTACTCCAATCCTAGATTGTGACTTAATATATTAATGATTGTAATACGAACCTTAATAAATCAGCTCCTTAAAATCTAGCAAACATATACGAATAGGTTGAGAGACATGCCTCATCATAGAGAACTAATCCTTGCTAAGAGATTCTGAGGCTTACTTAATGAAGTTTGAGGTGCCTAAAGTAGACCTATACCCTTGTTGTTCCAATAATGGATCCCAAAAAAACAAATTCCAGAGAAGGCATAAAAGGAAAACGCAAAAAGCCTTCGTTGTCCTGAACTAATCCTACAACCAAACAAGTCCAATAACAAAATCTGAAACTCGGTCCTCAGTTGTGCCCTAGTTCTGTAAAATAAGTAGGTCAAGATACAATAAGGAGGAGGGTTTTTTTCTATAGTCAAGCCTTAACAAATCATGAAATAGTACTTTATTAAAGGGCTGAAAGGTTATACAGAGATTTTCCCAACCATTACAACGCAAAACACAACCATGACAAAAAACTGGACTTACCTTGGAGGCCAAATAGAATAATGTTGGTTGACTTCGCTGCTACAGAGAGGTCTGAAAAACTCAAAGATCCTAAACGCAAGGCCAAATGATTTCAAAGAGCCATAAGAGAATTCATTGAGTTGAATTGTGACTTGAGGAATAATTTGGATGTCTTTTTATAGTGAATGGTAAGGCTAGTTAGGGGCTTCTATTTGGTAGGCCTTTTAGGATATTTAGGAACTCTTTAATTCTTAATAGGATTCATTTTAATTTAGTATTTATTATCTATTAGGTTGTTTGAATGCTAAGAAACATGTACATTAAGCCTCTTTGGTGTGTTTTGTAGGTGACACATGAGTAAATTAAGTCAATGATTGATTTATTGTCTTTGGTTTTTGAAGTTATGTAACTTATACGGGGTGAGATTAGAGTGATAAACGATGTCATATGTTAAAAAAATATAGGAGGAGGTGTCATGTAATTACCCCTTGCAATTTTAGCCCAAAAACTAGGGTCACTAACTTCAATTGTGAATATATCTTAAACCAAAAGACCTCTTGGGGTGTACCACATATCAAAAGAAACAAATTTTTGAGGAGAATATAATGACATAGATAACCAACCCAAAATAAATGATTTTACCTACCAAAAATCCTAGACAAAGTTAGGGTACATCCTCAGTCCAAGGAACCCAAACCCTAGGAGTTGGGTTTTCAACCATCCAACAGTATAGATGCCATCTTGATGTAGTCTGACTATTACTATTTTCATTAAACATTAGACATCAATCACTAGTGTATTTGGTCAAATTCAAACCCAATCAACTCCATGAGTTGACATCAATGACAACACCATCCAACAAAAGGCAACAATCCTATGTAGGATAAGGGAAAGAGAAAGATCGATCTTAGTCCAAAGGGAGAACAAAACTGCTATATGAAAGTAGATCCTATTCACATGAAGGTGGCTTTAGCAGTAGAAGTAAAGAGAAAGCAGAGCAGAGGAAGAGATAAAAGCAGAGGTTGCAGGAAGCAGAACTGAAGGTGCAGGAGCCAACGAAAACTGAAGGAAGAACATTAGTCGAGGAGGAGGGAAAAATAAGAGAAACGGAAGTAGGAAGAAGAACAAAGGGAAGGTGGAATAATAGAAGAAACAACACCGATAAAGGTTAAAGAGCAGGAACATAGCCAACCAGCAGCTGAGGAGTAAGGTGAACAAATGCAGGATTGGGAGCTTTCTCAACAGATTGAACACTTGATTGAAGTAACATACATGGAGATGGAACATGAGTTGTAGAATGAAGATGTTGATCTGATGTTGAGTGCTCCACAGGCACCACTCAGTCTCCACCACCTCCAACAACAGAGATAGCCCCGAGCGAGGAAGGGGATGTTGTTCCCTTTGATAATGATCCAGTGATGGATGTGTACAATCTGTCGTTTGATGAGTTCCAGAAGAGGATTGTACAAGCACGGAGAAAGCATTTTCCAGATGATCATGCATCACCTACATTTGTTAGGGAAAGGGTGATAGTGGAAGACACCAGGAAGCATCCAAATGCCATTTCCAAAGCCAAATTGACCTTTGTAGGAGAAATGAGATCAAATATTTAGTATTTGATGGCCGAGAATGAGAAATTGGCACAAAACTTCCAGGCTGCTAGGAAAGAGGTTGAAAAACTCCGCGCAACATCCCAGAGTGTAGTTTCTGCATGGGTTTACTTGGAAGAGAAGAGAGCAATGATACTTGCTGAAGTATTAACATTTGGAGAAACCACGCGGAAGCTCTATGAGGGGTTTGTGACCTTACATAAATAACTTTTCTGTTTGCATGGTCCACAGCAACAAAGTAAAGAGTTTGTTAAAACTCTCAAGAACATACAAGCTGCCATTACTTATGTGCAAGAGTGGACAATGCGATACAAAGGGGCACTGCTTGACTTAGTGAAGAAAATGAAGCCATAGGTAGAGCTGGAGAAAGCCAGAGTTTGGATGTTGATTCAGAACAACAAGTAGCTTGCTTCATTTATTGGTAGCATTCAGACCTCACATGTATGGTTTTTCCGTAGTTTGGATGTCTTGGTGAAAACAAACCAAATCTCATCAATCAGTTCACTCACCAAAGCCAAACCCAGGAACCAAGTCTGGCAGGTGATCAAAGAGTACTTGTAGCAACTTAGACATATTTCCACCACGGAATATTTGGAGTTGGATAGATAGAACATGCAAAATTACATTGGTGGTCATGTACAAATTAGAACAATGTTTCTCATGTTTCATAACGAACTTGGAACTAGTACCAAGACATTGTACCCATATGCCATGGATGATAGATTCTTCTTCCATCCATACACCATCACGCAGTTTGGGGACATCATGACACAGTAACGAGCTTGGCACCAATATGTGACCAAGAAGCAGCATGTGGAGGTTGTTGAGCTAGAATTCTCCCAAACTCAAGCATCATAGTGTTTTGTTTTGTTAGGCTGCCATGTTGTTAATACCCTATTTTGTCTTATATGGGTACAAGTATAAAATGTAATATTATTTGTAATTATGTTGTAAGTGAAATTCCAAGTGTCAATATTGGAATATGAAGAGTCATGATGTAATGTAATGAGTCATTTTTTACAGAAGATGAAGAGTCATGAGGGTAGTCCAAAGGTCACAAAGTGGAGCTGAAGAGTCACCCCATCTTGTTATAAATAGAACCTCATAACTCATGTAATAGGCTTTTGGGAGCCAAGATTTTGCCTAGGATTAAGCTTAGAAGGAGCTTGAGAGTATTGTGAAGAACCTCGGCTTCTATATAGTGTAGAGTGGGTATACTTCTTTTGAGGAACAAGTGTTATTGAATTTAATGTTCCACTATTGTGGCTAGTGGTCTGGAAATGGTGTATTTATAAATGGAACTTTCACTTATAATAATAAAATCAGGCTGACACACTTTCATGCATATGTTGTGAATATAGTAGGACTATTATTGTTGTATTTACAATGTATGTTATTTAACTTACATTTATGTTTATGAACTATTTCATTTGCATGTGTATTAATATTGTTGAATGTGTGGCGTTGTGTTAATTTACCACTTTAACTTGTGGACTATTCCACATCTTAGGTTGTGATGTCATTATGCTTGTGTGTTCATTTAAATCTACATACTATTACAGGCTTCCAAGGGGCATAATTCCTTTTCCCTTCGTGTGTTGGAACCTACATGTATCACACTTGGCCTTCCATGGGGTCACACACTTTCTCTCATCCAAAGTTACCATACTTCACTCTACGTGTTTTCGTAGTCAAGGTATAACATTACCACCCACTGCTGGGACTCCTACTCCAAATGGTGTGATGTCTAGTTGGGACTTCAAATCAGGGAGATCCCTTGAATGTAAATGGGTCCAACACCATCAACACAAACATAATTTTTTCCAAGCCCTTTGTGGTAGAATGTGATGCTTCTGTGTGAGTAGTATTAATTCAGGACAACCACCCAATAGCTTTTAAAAGTTGAAAGCTCAACAAAATGGTAGGCTTGAAGTCTACTTAAAAAAATGATTACCATCATACATGCATTGAATAAATGGCTTCATAACCTTTTCGGAAGCAAGTTTTTGATTCGTACAAATCACAATAGTCTTCAATTCTTGTTACACCAAAAGACATTATATACAAAATATCAAAATTAAATGGAGAAACTCTGCATGTTTGAGATTGAAATATTACATAAAAAGGGAAGTGTAACATAGTCGTTGATGCACTTTCATGAAAAGACGAAGATATAACAACATACACAACATTGATAGTAGTTCCCAACTCATTAGATGAGATTCAAACTAAATATAATAGTCCTGGTTAAAAATCCATGTAAAATATATAAGACTGCGGCCATGGGACACGTACTCCAAGATGAAGGGTCAGCAAAACATCATAGCAGCTGTTCATTTGGTTTATTATGTCTAAATGAAAATGGAAAAGGCAATGGTAAAGGCTTTGGAAAGGCATGAGGCACTAATTAGCATTATATTTATGAAAAGAAAGGAAATTAGGAGAAATGAAGGTTAAAGGTCACAGGTTGCATGTGAGGAGAAAAACGAAGGAAAATAATGGAAAATGAAGAAAAGAGGGGCCACATTAATAAAAATGCCTTTGAGGATTAGTTCAATTTTGGATTTATCTCTCTATTCTCTCTTTCTCAAGATCCTAAACACTTACATTTTTCTTGGAGCACTTCAATATTGGATCAAGAAAGACAAATAATGCAAAGAGGAAGTGAAAGATCAAGTAAGATAGAAAAGGATCAAGCAGCTACAACGAGTTTACTTTCATGTATCAATTTGCATGTGTGGTTTCCTTGGTAGATTTGGCATGCATGGTTATGCATGTGTGTTCTTGGTTCTCATTCCATCATGGGCATGGGTTTTTCCAGGTTTGAGAGTGTTCTTTAGCCTTTCCTTGCCATTTCCAGATAGTCATGCTGTGATGGGGTTCTCATGTTTTGATAGAGTTGGATTTCCAGATGGATTCGAAGATGAGTGAGGTGGATATTTGAATGAAAGAACATGTGGCCTAATGATCCATGAACCAGAATGTGGATTACGGTAAAGCCATTGGCCTAGTGAGCCCTAAATCAGACTATGGGTTTCGCTAAAGCCAGGTATTGTGTGCCTCGATGGGCCTAGGAACCCTCAACCAGTGAATGGTAGGATATATGGTAAACCCTAGAGGTGGTTTCCCTTGATCAGTGTTAGGAATCCTTGTTGGTATATGATGGGATATACGGTAAATCCTGGAGGGTGGTGTCTTGATTATGGCCTAGTGATCCCTAGATCAAACTATGGATTGCGGTAAATCCTAAAGACTAGGAGATAGGAAAATTCCTCACAGTGTAGGTGGAGAAATCCAGTGGCATCTGTGCTTTTTTATGGCCTATTGATCCAAGGAGGATTATGGTAAACCATGATTCTATTGATGAGGGTGAAGTGGTTTAGCCTTGGGAATCACTAGTTGGTTCTTTTGGTTTGAGTCCCACATTCATGCTTGGAATATGGGATGGGGTTGATTGGCTGAATAGAGACTTAGCTCAACCAATCTATGGTCAGGTGTAACGTGGTAGTCCCATACTATGTTGGCTTTTGCATTCATTAATATGAGTTCATTTCCTTGGTATTTTATAAGAAAATGTATTGGTTCATATGTGGCACTTATGGCTGTTGTATCCTCACTATTTTTGTTGTTTATATGTTGGTTATGAATATGTTTTATGACAATGAAAATGTATGGTTCTCATCATGTTTTGATTTTAAAATGATTGAGCAATGCATCTATGACCTAATAGATGACAATGCAACTAATGTGATAAGACACCAATGCTTCTTAGCGAATTTCGGATAAGTATAAGACCCTTGTGCTCAACTCTGTTATTATGACCCGTAGAATGCATATTTGTGACATGTTTGTTGAAATTAATGTCATAGATAGTAGTGGTCTAGTCAAGTCTTTGTTCAAGAATTTGTATTGTCATAATTGTCTCTATGTTTCTTTTCATTTATGTAAATTCCTTGAAGTTCTAGGAAGTGACTAGGTTCCAGTCTTGGGATTTAGCCTTAAATCTCGTAGTTGCTAGAATAACACTAGTATAAAAAGGCTTCATCCACACTAAGGTAGGCTCATGGGAGTGACTAGCACCCTCAGTCACTTGGAGGGCTTGGAAAGGGAGTGACTAGGGCTCTAGGTCCTTGAATTGTTGGGTGTCTACAGGGGTTGGTCACCTGAAAGGGTGGAGTAGCTACTGGAGGTTGTTAGGTTATTACAACACATAGGAAATATGATCTAGATTATCCACAGTATTATATTCATCATGTTGACGTTTCGAACCCCAAAGGGGGTCCATCATCAGGACCAAAAAATCGTAGATTATGAATGATCTACCATTTTTTGGTCCTGATGATGGACCCCCTTTGGGGTTTGAAACGTCGACATGATGAATATAATACTATGGATAATCCGGATCATACTACACCAAATAAAAACCACAGAAGCTTAAATTCTAACATAGGAAATAGTTAAGTATAACTTGGTCTAGTGTATAGTTAGGTAAAGTGTGTTTATTTACTATGTAATTTTTGTAACTTACAATCCAATGGTCACGATATGTTCTAGACATGAAGTGGTCTGACGATTCATTTTCTCATCTATATTACCAACACTTCACCCGTCGATTAACACCTGATTGGTCCATGATCTCTATTTAAAGATCATGGAGGGTCATTTGTAAGGTGATCTTTCATGAGAGAATTTTATGTAAATTTTCTTTCTTTTCCATTAATAAATTTCCTGAAGTGGCTGCGTTGGCTTAGGTCATGGACTATCTCCCTCTTTAAGGGTTTTAACCACGTCAAGAACATTGTTGTACCGATCTGTGATCTGTGTGTTAGTGGTGTCCTTTGGTTTTATATATAAGTAACTTACCCTATAAATTACTACATGGTATCAGAGCTACTTGAGGTCCGCATCTGTTGGTGATCGAAATCTGAAGCCAGTACAACTGCATTTGGCTGTCGTTTCCTAGATCTACTATTTATGACTGTTTTCAGGCTGAGAGGACTGCTCTATTGTGTTAGGAAAATCTGTTCCAGTGAGGATCCCATGTTGTTTCATATGAAAAGGTTTCTGGTAGCCCTAGCTACGTCATTTTTAAGATCTGGAGGTATACAATCTTTATTTGCAGTTACAATTATTTATCTCTCTGTTTATTTTTGTTTATAGTCCTCTATAAAAAAAAATTATTACTAGATCTATACCTTTCATATATGTGTATTCTCTTTTCCCCATGACTCTGTGTGATTTCAGCAAACCAAAAATAGAAATAAATGATCTCGGAAAATCAGAAACATTGAGGAAAATATTTAGTTTCCGGCCAAATATAACTTTAAGCCGTAAGGCTTGGATTTCTTTTGCATGTTCATTTTGGGTTGTGTGGTTTTTTTTGTTTTGTAGGAAAAAAGAGGTTTTCCTAGTAAGCATGCACTCCAAAGCTTTAGTGAGCAAAAAAAAAAAAAAAAAACCCACCCTTCTTTCCAAAAATTACTAACCTTTTAAACTAGCTCACTTGGTCCAAAGTTACTTTACGACAATCCACTTAGAATCCAATTTCTTTAAGAAGATAGAAGCCTTGGAAGTATCAATGAAGAAGCATAACATCCATGTGGATCACTCTTCAACTTCAACTTCATCTTTAGGAATAACACTTTCTGCATGTGGTTTTCAAGCATCCCGGTCTGGTTATGCACTAAATGTATATTCTTCTTGTCATTTTCATGAGTGGCTCATTGTGTAGTATACCTAGGAGGGATATTATGGGGTACAAATTTACATACCCAAGGGAATAATGTAATAATGGGATGGTCCATAGTAATAAATAAAGTGGTTAACTCGTATCATGTAAGGGACCACAAGTAGTTAGCAATAATGTAATAAGCCCATTGTATTAGATAGATGGTATTGAGGGAACCATGATAGTGACCCATGGTATTGTATGTATGAGGCCTATATAGAGGCTAGAGACTCCCCATTAAGAGATGTCAAGGATTATTGTATGAATATGCATATGGCTTGTGGAGTGTTCTCCTTTCTTAAGGAGTGATTGTATGGTGTTACCCTACCTAAAGGGTTTTCATTAATAAAGAAGCATTTCATATTATTTACGAGTTTATTTATATTATATTATTCTTTCAGATCAGATCTGTAACAGGCTTCATCCAGAAAACTGCACAATTCTTCCGAGCAGGGCTAATTAGCCCAGGAATTGCATAATCCGGGTAGTAGTCAGCTGCTCTGCCTAGAAATTGCGCAAATCTCCTGGGCAGCTAGCCCAACTTCCTTCTAGAAATGTACATTTTCTCCCAGTAGTTAAGTGGGTTCATCCATGTGTAGTTGGGTTGACTAGTTCCACCAGGGACTGAGAAAAACTAACATGCATGCATGGGCTTCTCCTCCCAAGGCAGCATGCAAAGGCATCCCTTGTTTCATGGATCTATTTTTCACAGTCAGAGGTTACATGCAAGGATCATTTCAAAAATCTCCCACCAAGTGTTGCTTTTCCTAAGTTTGCGGCATGCACGTCATAACCTCGATTTTATAAAAACTCATCAACTAGATGCTACAAAACTCATTCCTCACATCAACCTTGTAGCTCTGACATCCCACATTGCATCTAGAAGTCGTTGGCACATTCAGGTCAACTGTTTTGGGGTAAGTCCACTTTCCATGTCTTGTGTTGCATTTCCGGTGCTTTTTGTGTTTTGCTTAGTATCAAGGTTGTGTGCTTGATTTTAGTGAGTGCTTGTTGTCATTTTGATACATACTAGATTGTACTAGCACCATTTTATTTTAAATTAACATATCACTTTTCTCGCATGCATGAAATTTTTTTTCACGAATGTTCGCCGATTCAGTGACTTGCCTCACCCAGATGCATGTTGTTCTGTTTTCTAATTCTGTCATTCATCGTTTGCATGCACAATCATCCACTTATTCTTACACTTAGTATCATGCATTCGCATTCACATTCGCTTCCAGTTGCCCGTCAATGACTCTGGGTAACCTTGGCTTGGACTTTACCTCACCAAGACAACATTGTGCAATCATGAGAGGGAAGGCTTTGTCTTCCTGTTAGGAAATGTGCATTTATTACCAATGACTGTCCTCCAATATTGTATTGTACAATTATGAGGGGTAGTGATTGTTGGCCCAGAAAATTGCGCAATGCAGTCACTGAGCCTGCAACCATTGCTAATTGAGATTGATCTTTGTGTGATTCCAGTAGTCAGTAGCTAGACTGGATTATGCATTACATATTTCCAGCAGTTAGTCAGCCTCATAATAGCCCAGACTGTAACTTGCACAGTTTTGGTAGTCATTCTCCCAAGCTCCCGGCCGAAATTTCGCAACCTTCATAATCAATCACATAGGTATGTTGTAAGTCAGTTCTCTAGTTCATTTTGGTTTTCAACTCACACATTGCTTGCCATGAGTGTTTCCATGTCTCTAGGTATCGCAGGGGTTCATCTACATCTCAATAGCACAGGTACAACGGTTTCCATAAGAGTATAGTTGAAGACACCATTCACATCACACTTGGGTATACAGTTGATCTAGTGTCTATGAACTTGCCTACCCACAAAGACATTAAGTTGTTCATAGACAAGGACATCGAGATATGATGGAAACAACATCACAACAAGCAGCACCATAAACAAAAGCTAAAGGCAGCATACTAAATGCAATGAACGTAAGAGAAAGGTTGTTGACAACATAGAGGTGGAACAAACTTGCAAGCTCAAGTAGATCCACTTGTGATGAAAGAAAATTTGGGGACTTAGACTATGAGGTGATGGCGCAACATGAAGATCGTGAGAAGAAAAAGAATGGAAAAAAGAAGGAGTTTCTTGTACTAAAGTAGAAACCCAAGGAAGAACAAGAGCTGCATAGACAAGAGAATAAGTTGCAGCAGGAACATGTACAATAACGAGCATAAAATGCACTCACAGATGAAACTGTGTCTGTACAAGTTAAAGGTCCATCCCAACAGCTGGCACAAAGCAAACATGGTGAGCAGTGTTGTTGATCACATGCAAGGGAATTCAACAACATGCATGTCATTGTGCGCACGCATGCGATCCCACCCATTCAACACACTCACCGAGGCAAAGATAAGAAGCAAGTCCAAGTGGAATTGAATAGTAGTTGACATTTGATGTGCATGACCACCAGCACACATTGGTAGATCAACATGAACGCTATGCATCAATGTGTCGCCAGTTCGAGCACACCAAGAAGACAATGTGTATGTTAGTAGACGAGTTGGATGGGGGAGCCATACCAATGCACCCAGATGCAACAGGTTTCCAAGAGGTGCACTCATATCAACCCCCATGTGTTAGAACCTTTCATGCACCTTCGTTGACTCTATGCAGTTGTCACACCCTTGCTACCAACATAGTTATCTTACTTGCCTTTGTGTGAAATCACGGTCAAGGAATTACCATACAACCCACTGCTAAGACTCCTACACCTAATGGTCTGAGGTCTAATTGGGACTTCTTATCGGGGAGGTCCCCTTACATGTTGGCGGGTCTAGCACTGTCAAGATTTTGGCTCTAGGAGGAGGGTTAGATGACAAGGTAAGTCCTCACATTTTGTTTTGAATCTCTACACATCTATATGACTAACTACCATGTTGCTCTTACGGAGTGTATGTCTTATGGAAACAATTTCATTATCTCGTAAAAGTTCTCGGATAACTTGTGTCATAAAACATATGATGGTGGAGGCCATGTAGCCTTGGTTAGGCACGCAGTTGACGTTGTAGGCTCATGCGAAAGCCATGGAATCTTTGAAGAATACATGACCTGCTCATTGTTCGTTTACACCCTTCGAGGGCACCCAATGCATTGGTGTGCCACGCTTCCCGGAAAATCTATTCATTCTCTTGCTCATCTACTTGCATAGATAGACCAAGCTTTCAATCACATTAAATATAAAGCACTCAACAAAGAAATTCTGGAATTACGAAAAGCACCCGATGAATCCGTTGAACAATTTTACACCCGCTTTTGTAATCTTGCATACCAATTTCCCAAAGATGAAATTTGATTGGGAATTTCTTGATGGAATATTTAAGTATCTTCTTCACATGTCCAAACCTCGCTTAGCACACTTTGGTGATGCAGCTGCACAATCACAGGCAGGCACAGTTGTTGTCACAAGCGATTGTTTGCCTTCACCTCATCAAACAACTCCACCACTGTGGAGTAGTGTGGGAGATCATGCACACACATCTGTTGAACTGTCACATCCTCCCACCCCACCTACTCTTGATATCTACGCAGATATGGCTTGCAAGCCTATTGGTTGTCACATGAATTTGTTCCCTCGACCTCTGTCCTCGTGCTCCGTTGATCCTTTGGATTGTATTGTCTTGTGTTCTCCCATTCCGGACTCCTCATCTCTTGTGAATGAGGATCAAGTTGTCAACGGAGTTGGTGTTATGCAGCCAACCTGCGCCATCATTCATGATGAGTGTGTGTGGGAATCTAAAGAAGAACCTGTGGTGAAGGTTGAATCCCTTCCATTCGTGCCTCATCCACTTTATCCTGACATCCCTTGTGATTTTTCCACTATTGGTTTCCTTTGTGAAAACCCATTTCTGGATGTTTCTACTTCCAATCATTCATGAGACACGTTGGATGTCATTTTGTCATTATAGTGAAAAGAGGACACATCTTCCTCAGTAAATCCATCTAATCTATCATATATCATTCCTGAAAACACAGAGGGTGATCATATTTTCTTCCCATCTACCCCTCTGCCTGATTCATCAAATCATGATGATTCTGAAAAACATCTTGAATTTTCTCATCTTGGTTTTCGTGATCTATCCACTTCCTCATCAGATCAGGATGTTGATTCAATCGTTGTTAATCTGTCCAAGAGACTGGTCTATGATGATCTATCTGTCAACAAAGTCGAAACCCTGCAGCCTGTCGAGGCACTTCAGCCCAAGCTGATGGTTATGTCAGGCCCTCGCTTTCCTAAGGTTGGTTTCACTTCCGATCAGGAAATTGTTGAAACACTCAAGGCTCCTCATCACTCTCTACTTTGCATTGAAGATCAACCAAACACCCAGATTTTTCTTCCTCCACTCGAACTACACAACCCCATAACTCATGCAATGGAGGAATCTTACACAACAAGCACACATGCACAACGTAAGTGGTCTACCTTTCTCATGTTTTCTTTCATGTCATAGTCAAGAGAATGCATACACTCAACATCTGCACACAGTGAAGCACAACACCATGGCAACTCCATAGAGTGCATGTCATGTGATTTCACTCATCTTTGTTTTGTGTTTGATTGTGAACTTGGAGTCTGTTTTTCTTCACTGTTATATCTTTCTTATTTTCTGGTTCACATAACTATCTTGTTGGTGAACCAAACCTTCACCAACATGGGTCAACCAGTGCATCAATGGTTGCATTGCAAATATCACTTCACGTGATCAGGCCCATGCACCGTTAGCTTAGGAGTAGGAGTAGTGTTTTCTTTCAGCTTGTTTGCTTGCATGCTTACTTGTTTGTTTTTTTGTTTGTCTGTCTATTTTCTTGTTTTCTTAATCGCTTTGTTTTCATTTTTGCTTCTACTTCTGCTTTTCTTTGTTGTTTGTTGTTTTCTTGTTTTGTTTGTAGGTTTTTTTCGTATGAAACCATGTACGACTCTTGAAACAATCTGGCTAAAGTATGAGAGGCCTTGTGCAACTATCACTACTTGGTCATTTGTCATCCTACCTCTATATGAAGAACTTGTTACTTTTATTCCATGATACATCAATGGAAAATATGTATTGTTCAAAGTGAACCTTGGTGAAAGCACAATTCTTGCACGCTAACTAGTGTCACCTACTCTAGTTGGTTGTTTTTGGGTTAACCCTTGTTAGCTCAGTCAGGTAGAGTAAGGTGGGGGGGAACCTTAACAGGCATGTCAGAGGTATAATAAACTACTTCTCTACAGGAACAACCTCTTCTGCTCTCAATTATTTGGGATCCCTCTTCCTCCTATGAAATGAATATGTGCTATGCATAGTTATGAAAAAAATTAAAAGTAAAAAATTAAAAATGAATAATGCGAAAGAAGAGAAAGGATTCTTACATAGGGAGGTGATGCAAGTAACTCCACCGGGGTATTGATTAGGCTCGTTGGTAGCGGAGCCATGCTTCTGTTCCTTTGTGACTTCATCAGGGTACTGTCCAAGCCTACTGGCAGCGGAGCAACACCAGAGATGAAACTAAGACTCTGGTGACTATACTGCTTGTGCACCAATATACCCCTAAACCCCAATCAAAACAATTGTGTTGCCTTGGCTTGGAACATGTGTCAATCTACCAAGAGCTTGGTAGATGCTACATCTTACAATCAAGCTAGTGTAGAAACCAAGAGGAACTAAGAACTGAATAATACGTCCATAGGTGTTCGACTTATTTTTCAAGAACAAGGTCCATTCGGAGAGCTGGAGTTCTCCCAGTGTGTTGCCAAGTGTTGTAGCGGCTACAACCACCCTCCAAAATTTTTCCTTAGCTTCGTTTTGGAGCCTCCCTACCAACCTTTCACAGCAGCATGTCTTGCTTCGTCAAGTACACAAGCTTCAGTAATTTTCTTGCAGATAGACATACTGTCCATTAGAGCTTGTTGCACTCCCCTCACAGGTTGTTCTCCCAGACTTGGTTTAGCAGTAGGCTGAGAAGCTCCCTAAAAAATTTGTGCAATTCTGGAGGGAAACCAGCCTTTCCTCCAGAAATTACGCAATACTTTCTCGCAGCTTATTGGGATCCAGAATTGAGAATTCTCCTAGTCAGCCTTCATCCAGAAAATTGTGCAATTCTTCCCAGCAAGGTTGCTTAGCCCAGGAATTGCACAATCCCGGGCAGTAGTCAGCTGCTCTGCCTGAAATTATGCAAATATCCTGGGCAGCCAGCCCAACTCCCTTTCAGAAATGTGCATTTTATCCCAGCAGTTGAGCGGGCTCATGCATGTGCAGTTGGGTTTACCAGTTCCACCCGGGACCGAGAAAAACTAACTTGCATGCATGGTTTTCTCCTCCCAAGGAAACATGTAAAGGCATCCCTTATTCCAGGGATCTATTTTAGTAGTTGGAGGTTACATGCAAGGATCATTTTAGAAATCTTCCACCAAGTGTCGCATTTCCTAGATTTGTGGCATGTGCATCATAACCTCAATTTTATCAAAACTCATCAATTGGATGTTGCAAAGCTCATTCCTCACATCAACCTTGCAGCTCCGATAGCCCACATTGAATCCAGAAGTCATCGGCACATTCAACTTAGTTGTTTTGGGGTAAGCCTACTTTCCATGTCTTGTGTTGCATTTCTGGCGCTTTTTGTGTTTTGCTTAGTATGAAGGTTGTGTGCTTGAGTTTAGTGAGTGCTTGTTTCCACTTTGATACATACTAGCTTGTACTAGAACCATTTTAGTATTCATTAACATCTCACTACTCCCACATGCATGAAACTATTTTTCATGAACGGTCGTTTATTCGGTGACTCGCCTCACCCACATGCATGTTGTTCCGTTTTCTGAATTTTTCATTTCATCGTTTGCATGCATGATCATCCACTTATGCTTACACTCAGTATCGCCATGCATTCACATTCACATTCACTTTTAGTTTCCCATCGGTGAGTCTGGGCAGCCTTGGCCTAGAGTCTGCCTCACCAAGACAACATTGTGCAATCTTGAGAGGGAAGGCTCTGTCTTCCTCTTAGGAAATTCACGTTTCTTCCCAGTGACTTTCCTTCAGTCTTGCATTGCACAATTTTGAGGGACAATGACTGTTGGCCTAGAAAATCATTTAATGCAGTCACTGAGCCTGCAACCATTGCGAGCTAAGATTGTGCATTGTGAAATTTCAATAGTCAACATCCAGATTGGACTGTGCATTGCATAGTTCTAGTAGTCAGTCAGCCTCCTAACAACCCATATTGTGCCTTATGCAGTTTTGGCAGTCTTCTGACCTCCTGACCGAAATTGTAAACCTTCATTATCAGTCACACAGGTATGTTGCAAGTCAGTTATCTAGTTCATTTTGGTTTTCGACTGACATATTACTTGCCATGAGTGTTGTCATGTCTCCAAGTATCGCAGGTGTTCATCTGCCTCTCAGCAGCACAGGTACAACGGTTTCCAGGAGAGTAGAGTCGAAGACATTGTTCACAACACACTTGGCGATACAGTCAATCAAGTGTCTATGAACTTGCCTACCCATGAAGACATCAAGTTGTTTGTAGACAAGGACATCAAGATATGACGATAGCAGCATCACAACAAGAAGCACCATGAACAACAGCTAAAGGAAGCATACCGGATGCAACGAATTCAAGAGGAAGGTTGTTGAAAACACAAAGGTAGAACAAAGTTGCAAGCTCAATCAAATCCACTTGTGATGAAAGTAACTTTGGAGACTCAAGCTATGAGGTGACGACGCGACATGAAGATCGCACTAAGACAGAGAGTGAAACAAATAATGAGCTACATGTGTTGAAGCAACAACTCAAGGAAGAACATGAGCTGCATAGACGAGAGAATGAGTTAGCACAGGAACAGGTACAGCAGCGAGCGTAACATGCACTCACGGATGAAACTGTGCCTGTATAAGTTAAAGGTCCATCCCAACAGCTGGCACATAGCAGACATGGTGAGCAATGTTATTGATCACATGCAAGGTAATTTGTAGCATGCATGTCATTATGCACATGCATGCGATCCCACCCATTCAGCACACTCACTGAGGCAAAGACAAGAAGCAATTCCAACTAGAGCTGAACATGTAGTTGATAGTTGATGCACATGACCACCATCACACACTATTAGATCAACACAGGCACTATGCATCAATGTGTCGCCGATTTGGCCACACCAAGATGACCATGCACATGTTAGCAGATGATTTGGATGGAGGAGCCATACCAATGCACTTAGATGCAACAGAAGCAAGAGTTCACTTCAACAAGATGTCACCATGATGTGCATGCACACCATCATGGGTGACCAAGCTTGGCATCAACTCACCACCTTCACCATCACAAGCATGTCAAATATTTTGTCTCACCACAACGGACCGAGTGTCAGTGATATCTTGCATGGCTTGCTCAAGCCATTTTGTCTCACATGAACACATGTGCATTGTAACGTCTTCTCAAGTGTAAGTCAAGTGTTGATAGTTGGATGTAACAATCATAGAGTAGATGAAGAGTCACGAGGGTAGTTGAAATGTCACAAATGGGAATGTCATGGGTCACCCCACCCTTTGTTATAAATAGAACCTCATAACTCATTGTAAAGGCTTTTGGTCAGCCAAGCTTCGATAGGAGTATCTTAGAGAAAGCTTGGACAGTATTGTAATGAGCCTTGGCTTCTCCACTACGCAGAGCTAGTACATCTCTTTAGAGGAGCAGGCGGTTTTGGCTGTAACATTCTGCTATCGGAACTAGTGGTTGGACTTGGATGCATTTTATGACTGGAACTTACACTTCTTAATATAATAGAGCCATCATGTTTCATGCATATTTTGTATTGTATTCTAGCTATTTGGTTTACTCTAAATGATATGTGTATTTGTTTTCTTACGCATGCATGTATGGACTATTCTGTATATGTATGTATGAATCTTTCTGAAATGTGTTGCTGGTTTAACCATCACTTTGGATTGCTCGCTAACTTTCGCTCCATGTTGTGATGCATCTTCACTCGTGTGTTCCCTTCTTAACTGCATGCTATCATAGGTTTCCAAGGGGCGCACTATCAACCCCCGTGTTTTAGAACCTCTCATGCACCTTTCTTAACTCTATGCAACTGTCACACCCTTGCTACCAACAGAGTTATCTTACTTGCATTTGTGTGAAATCATGGTCAAGGCATTACCATACGACCCACTATTGGGAATCCTACACCAAACGGTTTAAGGTCTAATTGGGACTTCTTACTGGGGAGATCCCCTTACATATTGGCGGGTCCAACACCACCAACAGGTGGCCAGTTAACTTGGACACCTTCGGCCAGTCGATGAGAAAAAAACAGTTAGACCACTCCACATGTGGCAAAAGTCAAATCAAGATAAAATGGGAATAAAGCCAAAAATGGTTAAGTTATGGAGGAAAGGAGTGGGATATTATTACGAGGTAAGGTGGAATGATGGATTGATAGTGGGACCAACGGTCCAAAAAGAGGTTCTTGTACTTGGACAGCCAGCACACCACCCCACACAATCATCTATAGATGGAAATAAAACATTAATTCCCATACAAAGAGAGCAAAAGAAACTTCGAGAATTCATTGAACGAAGTGGTTTCTCTCAGCCTTCCTAAAGCAGCACCTATAGGAAACAATCAGCATCTATAGTGTAGGAAACCTACACGAAGCCTACAGGATATAGAGGAAGTAACCTACAGGGTTGTCAATGGGCACTAAGGGAGGTGAAATCAAGGTTATCCTCACCAGAACTTAGCAAAGTGAGGTAGGAGCTATACCTTTCATATTTTTCCATTTTAAAAAAAATCCTCAATTTGGGTAGGAAATTGCAGTGCATCTCAAGGTAGGAGAATTTTATTGCATGTCACTAAAAGCTAACATTCAAAACTTACCTACCATAATTCTTGAATTGTATCCACAAAAACCTCTAAAATTACTAGGGAGAGTTGACAGGAGGTTTCAACAAGAGAGAACCCAAAGACACAACAAGGATCCACCAGCATCCTCCCATGGTGGAAATTTTCCAAGGCATCAATGGATGGGGTTATTTGAGAGGATGAGAGGATATGATGATTATGTGGCCATATAATTTTCCCTCTCGCTCATACCCCTCACTAGGACCAATGCCACTACTATGGTGAAAGGTTTATCAGTTGAAATTACCCCTGAAGTTATAAGCAGAATCACTACACTCCCTTTAGGGTTACCATGGAGAAAAGAAGACAAGGGTAACAACATCCTTGCAAATAAAATCTTCTTTTTAGAAGGAGAAGAGAAAATGGAGGACAAAAATGGGGTTAGAAGGGAGAGAATTCCATACCCTTGGAGTGAATTCAATTACCACCTCATTAAATACATTTCATGTGAAGGGAGATAAAGTGTAGTGTATGGATACCACTTCAAACTCCTCCAAGAATTGAGATTTGGAGAGAACACACCTCCTCAAAATAGATTGAGTATACCATATTTTCTTCTACAATCAATTATAGACATGAGCACAACGTGCAAGAGGGAAAACATCAACAACTATACCATGATGGGTTGATCAAACTCATCCTTGAAGATGCTCTACAAAACTTAAGACTCTCTATTGCATGGAAAACCTTTACAAACATTGAATATGAATAGAGAGTCTTAAGTTTTGTAGAGCATCTTCAAGGATGAGTTTGATCAACCCATGATGGTATAGTCATTGAATATGACAAAAGCCCCACTGATAGTGAGAAAGGAGAAGAAACAAAGGAGGAAAATGAAGAATAAATAGATTAGGAGAATGAAGAAGAGACTAAGGAAGAAACAAAAGAAGAAACATATGGGAAGAGTGAAGAAATATAGGAAGAAGAAGAAGAAGAAGAAGAAGAAGATGGAGACAAAGAAGAGGATGAGAAAGAAAATGGAAAAGAGGAAATAGGATAGAAGGATCAACAAAGGTCTACAACTCAAGACAAAGAGGCAGAAGGATCAACAAGGGTATCCTCAGAGCCTATAGAGAAAGAGGCATCAGTTGCTCTTACTGCCCTAAGTACACTTGTCAAATCAAAGGGAAAGATGCAAAGACAAACCCCACTATACTTCAGAACAAGAAATAGCACTAGGATTAGACAAGGAAGACCTCAAACCCCCACCAAAACTCCAATTGTCATTGAGGATTCACCAAAGAAACAAGAGAAGTCAACCACTATAAAGAAAAATGAAGGAGAAGGATAATCAAAACAAGCTTCTCCCAAGTCTCCAGTTACCTATGTTAGGAGGCCTGTCACAAGGTTAGCCTCATCAAAGGAAAAAGGTCTCCTACAGGAGACTCGGTTAGACCTACAAAAAGCAGAGGGTATCCTATAGGAAACTCTGTCAAACCTGCAGGAGACACAGAAAATAGACCAGGAAGGAATGACTAAAAAAAAACAAAGGAAGAAGGCCAAGAACTAGAAGAACCTAGCCCACAACCAAACCTCAGCTCCTACTACAGGTTCATTGAAGGAGGAAGGGTGATACCCCAGAAGTTTTCCATTCCCCTAATCTTTGAACTTGAAAAAGAAAGGGAAAGGACACATAGGTGGAAGAAAATCGCTAAATCAAAAGGAGTAGAGGATGTAGGCCACATGGAGGAGCATAATATATATAGAAGCAATGATGAAATCTCAACAAGAGGCTAAGAACACATGGCTAAGGAGGCAGCTAAAGGAAAGGGAAATCCAATTGGAAACTATGGCCAATTTGTCCATGGAGGCAATCCAGTGCAAGATGCCAGCAAAGTCTTATGCCTTGTACCTCAAGGAACAATGGCTACAATTCCAAATAAAGGCCCTAGAACAAAGAGGAACTATGCCCTTCCAAGACTATAGACAATTCATTGATCTTTGTGATTAAATCACCTTGGAAGATAGAGTAAAAATATCTAAGTTTTACCTACACAATTTGGCCTTGACATATTTAAACGTGTGGGGCCCAAATCCCAAGCTAGGGGACTTGTAATTGATGGCCTTAGCATCATGGATGAATCATGAAGAGGCGAGAGCTACAAAGATGAAAAAGGTAATGGAAAAAGAAGAGACAGAACCCCTTATGATCAGAGCATAGAAATCTAACCCAATGGTTGTCATCATCACCCACAACCTCATTGCAAATGATCCCAAGCTTGCACCAAGGTACCTTGTAAGAACATGCAGTCATGCACTTTGAAGACATGTTCAGATTGCTAGGACATGACAACCAGCAAACTTGCCAAAGGAGATGGAACACCTTGCCTTACAGCCTAAAAATCAGAGAATATCATTCTCCTAGCATAATGAGAGAGGCACTAAATATAACCCCAATGTATAAGCAGGAACTACAAAGACTAAAATTCAATTGGATTGGCTTGAGGCTCAGTCCACCACTACTTTTGGGGATTTCAGAAGGAAGAAAATAAGAAGAAGAAAGTACTGGGAAGAGATAGTGAAGAAGGTAGAATTTTATTCACAGGAGGAAGAGACTACAGCTGAAGCATGGGATGTCAGGGAAGCCACCAGAGCAATTAAGGACATGGACATAGTTTAAGTCGCTCAAAGGATAAGCAACACTTTCAGTAGGGGTGTGATGATGAGGCTTATCATTAGGTAAATATATGGACCTTAATACACCTCCAAGCTTACTAAAATCAACTCTTCTCATAATTCCTTACATGTTTTAATTATA
>APFE031296786.1:102411-121158 GCA_000404065.3 Pinus taeda | reverse complement strand
CATTTCTCAAAGTAAGTATGCAGCAGAGGTTCTTTAGCGTTTTGGCATGCAGGATTGCAAGCCCGTTCTTACCCCCATGGAGAAAAACTTGAAACTTTCAAAATTTGAAGGGGGGGAAAGGTAGACAATACAACTTACAGACAGTTGATTGGCAGCTTGATTTATTTGACAAATACTCGTCCTGATCTATCTTATGCAGTCAGTATTCTTTCACGTTTTATGCAGGAACCCCGAGACAGCCACTGGAATGCAGCCAAAATAGTTCTTCGATATATCCAAGGAACAAAAGATTTTGGTCTTATTTACACAAAGACTAAAAATTTTGTACTTGGTGGATATTCTGATGCCGACTTTGCTGGGAGTATTGATGATCAAGCATAAACATCAAGTTATTTAATGAACATGGGGTCAGCCGCAGTATCTTGGAGTTGTAAGAAACAAGCTACATTGGCCACTTCTTCAGCAGAAGTAGAGTACATTTCAGCATTGGAAGCAGCATGTGAAATTGTTTGGTTGCGCCGAATTTTGCAGGACTTGGGCATTTCTCAGGCAGAAGCTATATCATTATTCATTGACAGCCAGTTAGCCATCAAACTTGCCAAGAACCCAGTTTTTCATTCAAAGACAAAGCATGTGGACACCAAGTATCATCATATCAAATCTCTCGTTGTCAAAGATGTCCTCAAGCTAGTTTATTGTCCTTCTGAAGATCAGATCTCCGACATTTTCACGAAACCGCTTGGCAGAATAAAATTTACTAAGTTCAGGGATGAACTTGGTATCTGTTGTAATGTATCTTTGGATCATAGGGGGGAAGGAGTGGATATTATGTGCTTGATCTTGCATTGGCTTAACAGATTTTCAATAATGTGGGATGTAATTTGACTGCATTGATCAGTGACCAATTCTCTAGGGTAACCAAACTTATAAAACATATTTTCCCTTATGAATTCAGCCACCTTTTCTTCTGTTGTTTCTTTGATGGCTTTGTCTTTAGCCCACTTTGTTAAGTAGTGAGTGCACACACTGATGTACTGCTTCTGTTTGGATGGAAGGTCAATGGGCCCGATGAAATCCATGACCCACTTGTCAAATGGCTCGAAAGTCACTTGAGGTTTCTGAGGCATCTCATCCCTTGGGGTAGGTTTCCCCATCCTTTGGCACCGATCACACTGACTGGTATACCTCCTCACATCTTGGTGAAGAGTGGGCCAATAATAACCGGCTTGTAGTACCTTTAATGTTGTTCTTTTGGATACAAAGTGACCTCCACAAGGCCCATCATGACAGGCCAGAAGGATGTCAAATACTTCCTCCTCCCTCACACATCTTCTTATAATTTGATCCGGACCTAGCTTGAAGAGATTGCCCCCAATCCAAGTGAATGGGGCACTCTTTCCTATGATCCTGCTCTTTTCTTTGGAGGAAACGTTTGGTGGAAACTGTGCAGACACCGAGTAGTTTGCTATGTCAGCAAACCATGGAGACAATTTAAATGGAGAATAAATGTTCATTTGGTAACTAATCAACAACCATTCCTTCCTTCCCTACAATCAAAGTCAATCTGGATAATAAAAAAATATGCAACAACATTCTCCTTGCCAGGCTTATCAATAATAGTTAAATCAAATTGTTTCAATAAAAGTAACCATCTAATAATCTGGGCATTTACATCAGGTTCATTCATCAAGTATTTAATTGTAGCATGGTTAGTATGTACAAATGTTTGGTAACCATTAACGTAATGCCTAAATGTATTCAATGAATACACAACATCTAGGAGCTCTTTGTCAGTCACTATGTAGTTTAGCTCGGCTTTTGACAAATTCTTACTGATGAAGTAAATGGCATAAGGTAGCTTGTCATCCATGTGGCCTAAAGTTGCTCCTATAGTTTTGTGAGATGCATCAACATGTATATGAAAAGGAAGAGCCTAATTTGGGCCTCGGAGAATAGGTGCAATAGTCAACTTTTCTTTTAGGGTGTCCAAGGCTTCTTGACAGCTTTCTGACCATAAAAATCTGTAGTCTTTGTCCAATAACCCAAATAAAGGAGAAGCTAATTTGTTGAAATATTTTATAAATCTCCGACTAAACCTAAAAAAATTCTGACGTCCCTCTGTTTTTGCAGAGTTGGGACCCTTTTGATGATGGCTATGTTATTTGGGTCTACCTGCTATCCTTCTTGGGATATTGAATGATCTAGAATAGTCCCTACAATCATCAAGAACTCACATTTTTCGAGACTAAGGGATAAGTTCATTTCATTGCATTTGTTCAGCACCTTACCCAGGTTAGAGAGAGCATCCTGTAAATCATGCTTACAAGGTGTAAAATCATCCATATAAATTTCTACGGCATCATGGAATAACTCTACAAAGATACTCAGGACTTGCCTCTGGAAAGTGGCAGGGGAATTGCATAGACCAAAAGGAAGGACCCTATAAGAGAAAGTACCCCAAGGAAAACTGCAGGTGGTTTTATCTTGGTCCTCTGCGCTAATATGGATTTGATTGTACCCATTGAACCCATATAAGAAAGAGAAAAAAATTCCCTGCCAGGTCATCTAACACTTGGTCAATGAAAGGTAGAGGGAAATGATCCTTATTTGTTGCTTTATTTAACTCTCTGTAATCAACAAAAATCCTCCACTTTCCATTTTTCTTTGGAACCAACACCAAAGGAGACACCGACTCACTATCTGAGATAGGGTGGACGAATCCTACATCCAACATCTTTTGCAACTCTTCTTTGACTATATCCTTGAGAGCTGGATTCATTCTCCTTTGGGGTCGTCAGACTGGTTTGCAAATTTTTTTGATATAAATGTGGTGAGTACACACCGAGGGGTGCATTCCCTTCATCTCTTTGTAATTCCAAGCAAAGGTATCCAAATGCTCTCTTATCATATTACATAACTCTTCTTCTTGGTGTACACAAAGAGAGGGGTTGATTTTTAGTGTTCTTTCAGGGCCAAATTCTATTGTCTTGACACAAGTAGGATTTGAATCAGCTAAGCATAGATCAATCTGACGGTTGTTCTTGATTTACTTCACTACTACCTCCAGAGACATGGTGTTGGGAGTTGGATTTTGGAGGATGTGTTCAATCAAATCATCTTCATCAGGTTGTCCTCCTCTTATGGTAGTTTATAGGGTATAGAGTTGGGTGGAGTAGACTTCATCTTATTCCTCCTCTTCTAGCCATAAAGGTAAATCATGTTCTAACAATGGATGACTAGGAGGGTACAGGACCAACTACTTGGATAGATGCCCATTTTTGATAGTCATGTTTCCAACCCTGTAGATGATGTAGGCATCAGCAATGGCTAACCAAGGCCTCCCAAGTATGAGAGGATAACCATTAAATTTGGTGTTAGTCTAGAGAACTAGGAAGTCTGCAGGGCACTCCCAGGAGTCAATGGAGACAATCACATCCTCGACAATCCCCTCAGGGGCTACTATGGATCAGTCTGCAAGTTGCAAGACTATTGTGGTCTTTCTTAATGAACCCTAGAGATTCATCTTGATCATGGTGTCCAGTCATTACATTATTGGCAACCCCAAGATCAATCAAGGTGTGTGGGACAATGGTGTCATTGATGTGTACATCTACTATAGGGCTTCCAAGGTCTAAATAATTTGGGCAAATTACTTGCCCCAACATTAAGTCAGACAGTTTTCCAATGACATTAATGGTAGGGGTGTCTCTTTTTCGCCTCCCTGGATGTTTGAAACACTTCTCTTTAATCAGTTTTTTGTAAATAAATACATCCTTAATGGCTTGGAGGAGTGGGATTTTGACACATTCCTAAGTTATCCCTATTCCTACGAGGCATGAAATAAGTTTTTTTTTTATTTTTCAAGCTGTAAGACTAATTGCAGAATTGAAAAGACAAACTGAATTGAAACTAATTGTTGACTGAAATCACTTGCAGAAAGGAAAGAAAAGAAAAACAAATTACAACTATCTTGCAAAAATGAAACTAATAGTAGAATGAAAGAGATAAGAAATGGAATAAATAAAGTAGAAATCACATCTACTTAGACACCTCCCTGGCAACAATTCCAAAAAAGTGATGAGCACTAGTATTGCAGCAAGAATGTTGCAACTCCTAGGGCTACAAATTTTACTTCATCAACCCGGGGTTTGTGCAAACTTAGAGGTGACAGTGTTGTATACACAAATATATGCAATGGGTCCACTCTTTTGTCACTGCTGAGCTGGGAAATAGACAACCAGGGTTTCTTAAACTAGCCTTCTATTGATTTAGAAGAAGTTTGATTACCAATTGAGAAAGGATAATTTTACCCTAATTGAGAGAATTGAAATGCTACCTACTGCAGTAAACAAAGACTAAAATAGATGCTTAAAACACACCACTCATCTAGATATTTCTTAAGATACCTTGCTTTGGAAGAATTATAAGCGAACACATGTGAAACCCTAACTAACCTAAGCATGCAATCTGATCTAATCAAACAATTAACTGTTGTGCATATGAATAAGCATAACAACCTTTTTGTTTTTGTCTTTTTTTGTGAAAACATGAATGTTAATTCTTCTTGATTGTATGGCAGGTGGGTTAGGTGCGGAGAGAGATGGTTGTGATGGTGCAGGTGGCTTGGGAGGAAAGCAGGGGTCTTCTCCTAACTTTCTTGATGCATTTTTCACAAATTGGGCTCAAAACAGGCCATTACAAGTCGTCCTGCAGGATGTCTACAGGATGTCCTAATTCACCTACAGGACCCCCTATTTTCCTACAGGAATAGATTGAAACCATAAGGAGTTATTTGGATAGTGGTACGGATCTTAGGGAAGGTAAGTGATGGAAGGAATAAGGCAAGGAAGTGGTTAGGACTCCCTCAGAACTCAAACCAAAGTTGTATGATGGTTAGATTTGCTCAACAAGCATGGCAAGTTGTCCTTGTGAAATGATAACCCGGATTATGGACTTAGTGGATTTTGGCGATCATGGATGGGTAAGCTTAGGCTAAGGCTACTGATATGAGGTCTTCCTGCACTATTGAAACTCCTGGAATATACACATCTATTAGGATATTCTGACACATAGTAAATAGTAAAGTTTAAGTTGGTCTAGTGTAGAGTTAGGTAAAGTTTGTTTCTTTACTATGTACTTTTGTAACTTACAATCTGACAGTCATGATATGATCCAGACATGAAGTGATCCGACGATTCATTCTCTCCTCGGTATTACCAACACTTGATCCATGGCTTAACACCCGATCGGTCCATGATATCTATTTAAAGAGCGTGGAGGGTTATTTGTAAGGTGACCATTCATGAGAGAATCTTATGTAAATTTTCTTTCTTTTACATTATTAAATTTCTTGAAGTGCCCGCATTGGCTCAGGTCATGGACTGTTTCCCTCTTTGAGGGTTTTAACCACGTCAAGAATATTGGTGTATTGATCTATGATCTATTTGTGAGGGTGTCTTTTGGTGTTATATTTGAGGAGCTTACCTAGTAAATTCCTACATGGTATCGGAGTTGTTTGAGGGTGCATCCATTGGTGATCCAAATCCGAAGCCAGTACAACTGCATCTAAATGTCGTTTCCTAGATCTATTGTTTCTGACTATTTTCAGACTGAGAGGATTTCTCTATTGTGTTAGGAGCATTTGTTCTTGTGAGGAATCCCTTTCATTTCATGTGAAAATGTTTTTGGTAGCCCTAGATCCGTCATTTTTAAGATCTTGAGGTATACATTCTTTATTTGTAGTTTTAGTTATTTATCTCTTCATTTATTTTGGTTCATTTAGCTCTCTATTTTTTATTACCATATTTGTAACTTTCATTTTTGTGTATGCTCTTTGCCCTGCGACTCTATGCGATCTGGGCAAATCAGAAATAGAAAGGAAGGATTTTTCTCATGCGTATGCTCTTTTCTGACGTGTCTTAGTGTGATCTTAGAAAATCAGAAACATTGAGTAAAATATTTAGTTTTCGATGAAAGCTAACTTCAAACCATAAGGTTTGGTGTTTTTTGCATGTCCGTGTTTGGTTGTGTGTTTTTTTTGTTTTGTAGACAAAAAGGGTTTTTTCAAGAAAGCACGCGCTTCAAAGCTTCGTTGACTAAAAAAAAATAGCCCCTTCCTCTTTTCCAAAAAATTACTAACCTTTTAAACTGGCACACTTGGTCCAAAGTTACTTTATGAGAATAGAGGTCTTGGGTTCAAACCTTTCATTTTGTTGAGTTACTTTTTCAAAAAGCACATGTAGCTTATGTTTTAAAGTTACTTTATGTAAAATTGTTCTCACCCATTATAAAAAGTAAGTCACTTATAAATCTAAAGTCTTCTTATCTTTTATTTAAGTTACAATTTAGTGGGTAACTCATAAAATACCATTGTAAAAGTGACTTTCACTTATTTATAAAAGTGGGTAACATAATTTTTTTTTTAAGTAAGCTAATTAGATTAAGTTTGGAAAGAGGGGGGGAGTTTAAATATAACATTATCATTCACTTCCGCACATTCACGCACTTCATCGGCATCTTCAACAACTTTTATTCAAAAAGTCATAACTTCTTCATCTGGAAGCCATTTTTTTTCATCGGCCTAATTTTGCGAGATCGTTTCATTGGAACACTTAGTTTCAGCATCTACAACTTTGGCTTCTGTTAAAATGGAAAGCCTGTGCCAAGTTATTCTTGATAGCACCAACTAATTCCAATGGTTATCTTACATTGTGGATTTACTTAGAAGTAAAGGTATTTATAGAATAGCATCAGACCAAGAATCCAAACCTAAAGATGAAGATAAGGCAGCCAAATGGGAAAATAGGAAAGATCAAGCACATGGGTCGATAGGCATGTCTATTTCTCCACACCTTAGATTCCATATCACAGAACTTGATACCCCTGATGAAGCTATGAAACAACTCAATAAAGTTTTTGGAATTAAAAATGAAATTAGGGCCCATCAACTGGAAAATGAATTGCTTACGTTGGACCCCAATAATTTCCCTTCCATCGAATATTTTTTGTCCAAGTTCAAGACCCTTATATTTCTCTTGGAAGGTGTTAATGTTAAGAAATAAGATGGTAGCCTTATCTATTCCATTCTTACTAAATTGGGACAAACCTACTATGTGTTTGTTTCCACCTTCCATTCTACTAGAGAGGCCTTTATTTCTCAAGGAAAATCCTACAAGTCCCCCTCTTTTGATGCCTTTTGTGATTCTTTAATAAGAGAACAAGAAAAACTCTTGCATCTTGGTCTTCTTAATCTTGAAAACTCTTCTAAGAAATCCTTAGCCACCCAGTAGCAAACAAGTTCAGAGAATCCTAAGAAGCAGTGTCCTAAAAAGAATGGTCCTAAACCAAACAAAGGTCCTAAGAACTTTCAGTCTCAACAAAATGAAAAATCAATTTAACAAAATGATAAGGCAAATAAAAACAAAGGGAAGAATATTGATAGAAATTGCAACTTTTGTAATTGAGATGGCCACTTAGAATCCAAATGCTTTAAGAATATGGAAGCCGTAGAAGAAGCAATGAAGAAGCATAACATCAAGTTGGATGATTCTTCAACTTCAACTTCATCTTCAGGAATGAAACTTTTTGCATGTAGTTGTCAAGCATCTCAGTCTAGTTATGCACTAAATGTATCATCTTCTTCTCATTCTCATGACTGCCTCATTGATTCTGGAGCTTCTTATCACATGGCCAAAAACAAAGCCATGTTTTCTTGTTTTAATGGTTTATTATGTGTTCTAACCTTACCCTGCAACCTTTTATCTGTATATCAGATAACTCATTCAGGTGAAGGTAAAACCGTTGAATTTTCACCTCACGGTGTTGTAATTAAGGACCTAAGAGATCCTAGACAAATTTTAGCTACTGCCATTGCTAATGATTCTACAAGGTTGTATAAGTTTAACAACTTTGGGTCATTAACTCTTCCCTCGGTATTTTTTTGTCATAATGATGAAGTGAACAAACTTTGGCATGAGCGATTTGGTCACTTAAACTATCGCTCCCTTCAAAATCTATGTAAAGAAAATATGGTGACAGGTCTTCCTATGGTATCTTGCAAAGATGGTGTTTGTTCCAGATGTGTACTTGGAAAACATCATCGTGATAGTTTTGAAAAATGTGCCTCTTGGCACGCCTCAACGCTTTTAGAGCTTGTGAATAGTGACTTATGTGGTCCACTTCCAGCTGTTTCATTCTCTGGCTACAAGTATTTCTTAACTTCCATTGATGATTTCTCCAGACGCACTTGGGTATACTTCTTAAAACTCAAGAGTGAAGTATTTAACATGTTCTTGTTCTTTAAGGCCTTTGTTGAGTAACAATCTGGACATCAAATTCTTAAGCTAAGATCTGATAATGGCAAAGAATATGTTAACAACAAATTCATCAACTTTTGCACTGAGTATGGAATTCAAATGTAGCATATTGTTCCATATACTCCAGGGCAAATTGTTGTAGCTGAAAGAAAGAATCGCACCTTAAAGGAAATGGCTAATTACATGCTTCAATCTAAAGGACTTGGTCTTAATTTTTGGGCAAAAGCAATTAACTGTTTAAATTACATAGTAAATCACACTCCTACTAAGGTTTTAAATAATATCACTCTAGAAGAAGCAAGGAGGTCAATTAAACTAGATGTAACCCACTTTCGTGTTTTTGGAAGTGAAGCATGGGCCCATATTCTAGATGAGAAACATAGAGCCTTAGAACCTAAGAGTGAAAAATGTATTTTTGTTGGATATTCTGAAGATGTCAAAGGATATAGACTTCTTTCACCTAAATCCAAAAATTTTATAATTAGAAGAGATGTAAAGTTTACTGAAAATATATCGACCTAAGAGCCTAGTTCTGAAAATGTGCCACCTCTCTCTACCCCTTCTACTTCTGAAAATATTTCTTCTTTAGATGATGACAACAAGGATGAAAGTCCTCCCCCACATTCTTGGGACCCTCCTTTAGCTCCTCATATTCGAAAATGGGTTCGCGCTACTCGGGATGCAACAGGTTCTCTTGTAGGTGATCCTATAGATTAGCATCACAAATGTTCTCAGTTTAATAGAGCATCTTCCTTACTGACTCAAGCTCAAGCGAATCATTATCCTAACACCTTTGCAGAAGCTTCAGGCCATCCATATTGGGACGCAGATATGAATGAAGAATGCCATTCATTATTGGCAAATGATACATGGTATCTTGTTCCTCTTCCAAAGGGACGAAAACTTTTTAGATGTAAATGGGTTTACAGAACCAAGTATGGACCAAATGGAAAAGTTGATAAACATAAAGCTTCTCTTATTGCTAAGGGTTTTTCACAAGTTGAAGGGATTGACTATACTAAAATATTCTTCCCTCTTTCCAAAATGAACTCTATCCACCTTTTTCTTTCCCTTTCCACCTCTTTCAAATGGGAAATTCATCAGATGGATGTTAAATCTACCTTTTTGCATGGGCACTTGCATGTAGAAATCTATATGGAACAACCTCCTGGCTTTATAAAAACAAACTCTAGCCTTGTATATCGACTTAAGAAATCCCTTTATGGCCTCCAATAAGCCCCTCGGGATTGGTATGTGAAAAGGGATAGCTTTCTTTTAGATACTAGCTTTTCTAGGTGTCATTCTGACAATATTGTCTACACCAAGAAAGTGGGTAAGTCTCTTATCATTATTGTTCTTTATGTTGATGATCTTATCCTTACTGGTAGTGATCCCAACCTTCAAAACCATGTGAAATGCAACCTTAAAAAGTTGTTTGAAATGATAGACTTATGAAACTTGCATTATTTTCTTGGTCTTCAAGTCTTTCAATCCAAGGAAGGTATTTCCCTTTCCCATTCCAAGTATGTATGTGATATTCTATGCCACTTTCACATGGAAGACTGTAAGCTAGCCCCTTCTCCCTTTTAGTTTGGAGCCAAACTTTCAGTCACTTGTTCTTCCCTGAAGTTGATGCTACCTTATACCGTCATCTTTTAGGAAAAAAATTTGTATCTGACCTATACTGGTCCTAACCTTTCCTTTTTTGTTGGCCTTATTGCTCGGTTTATGAAAAACCCACATGAAATTCATTGGAAAGTAGCTAAATGAATACTTCACTATGTTCGAGGTACAATTTAGTTTGGGATTCGAAACGTTGGCATAAAATGGTTCTTACTGTGGATTCTCCGGCAAACAAATCAGAAGAAATTAACCACAGAGGTCTAAAATCCAGCATCTCCTCTATTGGTTGGTTTCACTGATTTCGATTGGGTTGGTGACCCTGATGATCAGACGTCTACTGGAGGTTATGTCTTCACTCTTGGTGTTGTACCTATTACATGGGCTTGCAATAAAAAAAGTGCCATTTCTCTTTCTTCAACAGAAGCACAGTATCGTGGCACCATAGAAGCTAGTAAGGAAGCCTTGTGGCTTCATCAGATCCTTTCAGAGTTTGGCTTTCAGCAGCAGCATCTAACTACACTTTGGTGTGATGATCAAAGTGTCATTCAACTATGCGAAGATCGAGTCCAACATCAACGCAACAAACACATTGAACTATGCATGCACTTCATCAGAAATCTCATTCATGACCATATTCTTGAAGCGCAATATTGTTCAACCGATGATCAAGTTGCAGACACCTTTACAAAGGCTCTCATAGAGGAAAAGTTTATTAAACTTCAATTTATGGTTGGAGTTCAGGAAGTTGTTGATAAGGGGGGATAGGCTCTAATGCCTCCTTCCTTCTCCTATTGTGTCATATTTGTACATCCTTCAATCATATCCCAAGTTCTTCTTAAGGGGGGATGTTAGGATATTATGACACATAGGAAATAGTTAAGTATAACTTGGTCTAGTGTATATTTAGGAAAAGTGTGTTTCTTTACTATGTAATTTTGTAACTTACAATCCAATGGTCACTTTATGTTCTAGACATGAAGATCTGACGGTTCACTCTCTCGGCATTACCGACACTTGATCTGTGGCTTAACACTCGATTGGTCCATGATCAATATTTAAAGAGAATGGAGGGTAATTTGTAAGGTGACCGTTCATGAGAGAAACTTGTGTAAATTTTCTTTCTTTTACATTGATAAATTGCTTGAAGTGGCCGCATTGATTCAATCCGTGGACTGTTTACCTCTTTGAGGGTTTTAACCATGTCAAGAATATTGGTGTACTGCTCTGTGATCTGTTTGTGAGCAATGTCCTTTGGTGTTCTATCTGAGGAACTTACCCTGTAAATTCCTATAACATCATTGTTTGCATTTATGCATAAATCATGTCAAAACAAGAAAGGTTTCCAACAATGTAGGAAAACATAATTTCATCATTTATTTGTCTAGTTCATGCATAATAAATACTTGAAGCCTATTATGAAAACACCATGAAATCTAATACAAAGATTAAGATATCATAAATGGAAACTGCAACCTATCTTTGAAAACTAAAAGATGTTGACCTAATTAGCAAAAAGCCCTAAATTTCATAAAAAACCATAATTCTGTCTTTTTGGGCTGAATGAGAGTTTTCCATCAAACCATAGTACCATATTATCATAGTTCGAAAATGTCTTACTATCAGTTTCACATATCTTGCCAACATCCCAAAACGATTTCTAAACTATATACTGGTTTCCTATAACAGGACTACATCCCATAAGAAAACTGCTTTTCAGAATGGTTTTCTAAATTCTATCACAAAAATCAAAAAAGAAGTAGCTAGGACATTCTACTCTACCCATATTTCTTGTTTGCCTCCTTCCTCCCACTTCGCCATAGCCAAATCCTTCAATAAGGCCCAGACTTCTTCGATTTTATTGTTCTGGTTCCACATCATTTGTTGTAGGTTGGTCATTTACTTTGCCATAACATGCATTCCGTGGGCGATCTCAGCCATCTCAACAGCTACCTGCTCCATAGCTCTGGCTAGCAGGTGTTTCGTAACCCAGTACATGTGAAGGGCGCGTTTGTACAGGGTCAGGCGTCCACGCATATTCCCCGGGTCTAGCAGCAGTGTGCTCCATTCTTCCATTTCAGGGTCCGAAGGTTCCTCCAGTACACTGAACTCCATGGCGTCGATCATCCTCCTGATATCACTATCTATCCCTTTGATATACGCCTGCTCCGCATCCCTTGTTGCCTGTTCCATGGAGCGTCTGCCTCTCTTCTGTTGATTACCAACCCGAGTCTCTGGATCGCCTTGGGGTACCTGACACGGTCGACCACGCCCTCGGCTTCTCCTCCGGGACCCTCGCTTCACCGTTCTGCCTCTACTACTCTGCCCAGTTTCGAATGTGCCCTTTATCTGGCCTTTCCCTTTCCCAAGCTCCGGTTCTTCTTCCTCGGTGATGTCGTCTTCCACCTGCATCTGTTTCGGATCTCCCCTGTTATTCCTTCTTCCCCCGTCCTGCACATGCTGATCTCTCCTTCCTCCTTCCGCCATGTTGCTCATCTGGTAATGAACACTGGGTCTCTCGACTACCTGCCACCTTCTCTGGTCTCAGAATGTTTGTCGATCGTTCTGCTCTTCTTCTTAAATGACGTTCGCCACCTAACCTCTGTTGTATCATGAATTCGTCGTCGTTTCCTTCTCCATTGTTTCTCATCATGCCGCCTACCCTTTGTCTTGAGATGTGGTCTTCCTTGCTTGACGTCACATCCCTCCACCTGATGATTTCCCGCATTGATGGCTCGTGCTGGTCTGGATGGCCCTTCTCTGATTCCTCCTGCCCGTACACCTCCACCCCAATCGGGGATGGTCCAACTACAATTTAAAACATATACATGGACACTATAAAGCTATCCACATATACAAGGACACTATATACCTACCTAAATAGAGAACCCAATTACTAGGCATAGGATTACGAGAGAATAAAATAGAAAGTACTAAATACATAATCAAGATGAGGAGAAATGAGATGGAATTGCATGAAAAGTGACTTCCCGAGCTTTGCCCTTCTCTAGTTTTTGCACCTAATTGTCATCCTTAATGATGATGGGATGGGAACTAGTGCTCCAAGATGTGCAAGAGCTCACAAGTTCCACCATTTCTTTCTCTATGTATGAACCTTCATCGCATGCCCTGCTTTGTAAAGGATAATGAACTTAGATTCCAGCTTTATGATTTTTCACATAGATTTTGATTGACAAGACTTTTAGTTTTCCATAGCTTTGGCCACCAAGGTTTTAGCTAGATGATAAAACTCCATGGTTTGAAATACCTTGGTGTCACAAGACCCAAAGAAGCTAGAATCATGTACCTAAATCTAAAATTCCAAGCTAATCTCTTAAGCTAAAGTTTGTTGCATGCAAAGGCAATTCGAGTTGCTCATTGGGGGATCAATTATTGTGGGCTTCAGTTTCGACTCTTTTGCAAGTGATTTTCTGTATTGATTATGGTAATTTTGTAGAGGATTTGCAGGGAGAGATTACCATTACTTGTGGGCTGCATTTTTTCTTTTTGGGGTTGTGTTGTGGTTTACTGGTTATTCTTTGCGCAGGGGTTGAGCAATTGTGTTTTGCTGGGTATTGGAGCTGATTTTGGTCGATAATTTGAGGAATGAATTTTGCTTGGATTTGGAGGAGTTTCCCTTTGGGGAAATCATGCATTCTTGTAGCAATTCGATTTCTGTAGCTCACTAGTAGAATGTGAAGGGCCACATGTTGATTTTGGTGTTTCAGTGATTGGTGGATTCAACTTGAGATTTTTTTCTAGGTTTTATGGGAGGCATTCATGGTTAAAATTTTAGAATTTTCCAGGTAATATTCGGGCCTAAAATCTTCATTCTTATAGTAGGAAAAATTGTTGGTTTAGGTGAGATTTTCGCACTATTTTTGGCATTTTGGATCAGCTAGAATTAGCTCAACTATTTATTGGTTTTACTGGTTGGTGTGTGAGGAACCTCTCTCTAATTTTTTAGAAATTTTGGAGTAGTTTTGAGGGTTCATTTCACAGTTTAGCTTCAACGACAGCAACAAGACCAGGTTCTAGCTATTCACTTTGTATTAAGTTCCAGCTTTAAAATCAATAAAATGACTCAGTTTTGTGGCTGATATTTTATGGTTCTCTAATCTATTTATGTTTGTGTAAATTTGTGCATGCATATGTGAAAATTCTTGGCTGCAATTTAGTGCATGTTTTGATATTTACTGTATTTTCTAGTTTGGAACATTACAAAATCCAACCAACAAAAATGTAATATAAGGAGTATATATTTTATTCAAAACATCAAACTTACTAAACAATGATAATCTAACAACATTGAAATTTGCTATATGAAAGTTATTTTAGATATACTCACCTTAAAATGTTATTATTAAAAATAATAATATTCATTAGTATTTTTAATATTAATATAATGCTAATAATAAAATCCACACAAACATTATGAACTTTTCATTTTTATCAATTCACACAATATCAAAGTCAATGTTCTTGACATTTTGAAGTGGTCATAGTCAAGGAAGATATCCCAGGTAGTTGGGAGGGTTTAATGACAACCTCCCCACCTAGGTTCCAATCGCATCATGACTCATGACTATGTCGTTATATGTTGAAAATGTATGCTTCCGTGAATTAAGCCAGAAGCGGGTTTCATACAGGGTTTCAAAAAAATTGAACTCGATCTATTTTTTTTAACATTTTAAAGTGGTCATATAAGACAAAAGAGTCCTAATCAAATACACTATTAACACGATAAAGATTGTTATGAAATTGTTTAATTATTTTATGTTTTGTATTAAAAATATAACTTTGAAATTTTCTAAATAGTCATTAATTAAAAAATTGTTTAATAAAATTATACTTCTAATATTTTTAAATTATATTTTAATTAATTTTTTAAAATTTCATCTTATGTTACAAAGTATAAATATTAATAATTTTTAAAATTTACATTTTTTTTTTGGAAATTTTGACTAGGTTTCAGTGAAACTAATCATAAAAAGAAAGATATTTAAATATACATAATGAAAAAAAGAGAATAATGATATAATTTTAATTTAAACAAAATTAAGAAAATGATAAATTATTAATTAATTAATTATTATATATATATTATATATATATATATATATATATATATATAATAGAGCATGTGTTTCCTCCTAAGAGGTCACAAGTTAACAAAACCCAGAGGGTTAGAGTAATATATGCTTCGTAGACTTAGCAGTCAAATCATTGCGTGGAGGTGGGTCCCTTTCCACAACAAAAGGGTCTCAACACCAATTTGGTGTTTGGCTTGGTCATGACCTTAAAAAAGGAATTATTTATTATTTAATTATAACTTATTACAATTTTTAAATCTTATAATTTTTTTTATTTAATTACTTTTCTAAAAAACTTGCTAGTGATTTTATATTAAAACAAGTGTAATATTCAAAGTTATTGCTTAGTGTTGACACCTAATCATCAGGATTGGGTGAATAAGTGTAACTGATGTAAATAAATAATGGAAAATATGAAGAGTCACTGGGAGATGAAATGAACACTCTCTCCCTCATGTATATAATAAAGACCAACCTGAATGAATATAATGAATTGATTTGAGGAGTTACTGTCTGATCTAACATGGTATCACAGCGAGCGCCATTTTTGGCTTCCCGCTCCATTTTGTAACTCCCTTCTGCCATTTCTTCAGAAGTCTGACTCTGTCCCTCTGCCAATTTTCCTGAGTAATAACTTGTGAAGGAAATGAAGTGTTTTGAAGCATTTTTCATAAACTGCTCCAGTGGTTTACAGGCTACGCAGGAGGATGAAATTGCGGTGTGAACCTTGTCGTTCCTCTTGAATATATGGCTGCTGAGGTTTTGGAACTTGCTAGTAATACTGCCCAGGATAACAAGAAGAATCGTATAATTCAAAGACATATTCAGCTTGTCATTCGAAATGATGAGGAGCTGAGCAAGTTGTTGGGTGTTGTAACCATTTCCAATGGAGGAATGGTATTAAAACTCTGCTCTGCCCTCTGCTCGCTCAAATTTAGTTTCAAGTTCCTTTGGAATCTCGAAATGTTGCATTAAATTGTTGGTGTTGTGTTTGGGTTGAATGCTGGTCAAAATTATTTAATGCTTTAAGACAGTGTGATGCTTCTCAGCCTTTAATTGAAGATTGAATTCTAGTGCGATGTGTGGAGAAGCCGAAACTATGTGTTAAACTTTGACGATGTGTGTGGGAACATTGTGTGAGTGCGTTGAATGTTATATGAAGTGAGGATATCATGGCATATCAATATGAAGATAAATGGTGTGTTTGATTGGTATGTTCACCTGTTTTGTGCGTTGAAAAATGTTTTGAAGGTCGATAGTTACATTATTCATGCATTGGTGTAATGTCATGTAATGGATTTGCGTTAAGGCCATCGTGAGACCATGTGCACAAACCACCTGTTAATGAAGCGTTGCATTTTTCTGAAATCCGAGTTCTAATTATTGACTTGTGGTTGAATGAATCTTGGTGCATTGGCTGATAGCTCTGGGCCTAGTTTGAATACTATACGTTTTTATTATAGTACTATGTTTCAATATAGTATTGTCATACCAATGCCCCTTTGAATTGTAATTTTTTTTGCAAAATTACCACCAGAAGTACAATTTTTTACAGTATATTGCCAGAAGTATTTTTTTACTGCACACAAATTTTACAATGCATTCAATCATATCTATTGTGGGAATAGTTCTCACTCGCAAGGAGAACTATCCTGAGTGGTGCCGAATGATAAAACACACCCTCATTTTCAATGAGTTGTGGAAAGGAGTGTATGTTGGAGACGGAGACAAAGAGCCAGAACAACCTACCTCAGACAAATAGTTCGCCATTTGGGAAATAAGAACAGCAAATCTTATGCATTAATTGCAACATCTGTAAGTGAAGAGGTGAGTCGCCATGTTTTGCCATTTTCAACTACTTTTGAAGCCTTACAAAAGCTGAAAGAACTCTATGACTCACATTCTGCACTTGAAGTTGTTCAACTCATGATTAAACTCTTCACTCTTGAATTTCAAAATAATGATCCTCTTGCTCTTGCATCTGAAGTAAAATCTATAATGCATGATATCAAAGCCACTAAGGTTGAATTGGATATTCCTCTTAAAGCTTTTATCGAGGCATTTTATCCTACTTACTCCAATTATCTTGAGTCATTGCAAGTAAATGGAAATCTCAAAGATATTACCTTTGACTCTCTTGTGAAAAAATTTGTTGAAGGAGAGAAAGCTTTTGGAAAGAAGACAGCCCCGGAATCTTCTGAAGAGGTTGTGTGCCTTGCTCATAAAGAAAAGAATCTTGCCCAAGATTCTTCCAGAGAAAGAGGTGGTCAAATAGGAAGAGGAAGATATTTTAGAGGCAGAGAGGGCAGACAATCTCAAGGAGAAAAGTCAGATTTGCATTGCATATGCGCAAAAGAAATGGATCACATGATGCCTCTACATGCAAGTTACCTTGGGACAAATTTGAGCAGCAAAGATGTTGGGTTGTGTTATATTCTTTCCATGAATAGCCCATGTAGTCAACCGAGGGGTTAGAGGGGGGGCGGAGCCCCCCTTCGTTGCGCTGATTATGTAGCGCGGGGGGGTGTCACAGGGGGTTTGAGGTGTATCTGTAACCCCACTTTATGGGGTTCGGGGTAGCGCCCCAAAAAATTATGGTTTTGGACCCTATGTTAGGTTGGGCAGACCCACTTATGGTTTTTTGCATGATTTTCGCACATGTTTTTTTGACGTGATGGTTTTCAGTCTATGGCATTGGACGCGATGGTTTTCAGTCCATGGTATTGGATGCTTCGGTATGTATAAATATGTATTATAACATTAAAAAGAACATAATGAAAAATCAAGTTGGAAGTCCCGGTTTTAGGATCTAGGGGAAATCTCTATGTATATGTGTTTTATGTGTTATGCTCTCGCATTGTTTATTTCATGTGTTTTAGAATTTGTATGCAGGTAATTTTTGTACAGGGTTAAAACCTACAAAACAAACCAACCTATAGGTAAAACTAATGACACATACAAAGGTAAAGCACTTGAATCCGCTCATTATGTTGTGGCTTGTTTAATGCTTCACTTGCTTCTTGGAAAAATGATTGGTTGCTTGATTCAGGAGAAAATTTCCACATGACTGATAGAAAATATTTTTTGAAGAATTTACTAACAATGTTGATGGAGCAGTATACTTTGCAGACCAACCAAAACTCAAGTCATCAGGGCATGGCACAATCAAGCTTAAATTGCATGGTCTTCCAGACTTCCTTCTACATCATGTTCTATATCTCCCACAGCTGAAGAGAAACTTGTTGTCCTTGGTCCACATCCGCCAGCAAGGTCACTCCATTCATATGTTTGATGGAAAGCTTGAGGTGAGAAAAGCATTTAACCACTCACTTGTCATGAGGGGGATATAAGAAGAAAGGCTTCTCAAGTTGCAGGGTACCTATGCTCGTGCACAACAACATTTCTCATACAACTCTCATTATGAAGAAGGTGTAGTTCCATCAAGTTTATTATGGCATGCTAGATTTGGACATTTGAACTATGATAGCCTTCGCTTGTTGAAGAAAAATGGTGTTACTGGTTTGCCTACAATTCCCAGGAGATGTAAGAAATGTGATGCTTGCATTCTAGGAAAGAATAGCAAACAATCTTTTCATGATTCACATTCAAGAGCACATAGAAAACTTGAACTCATTCACTCAGATTTATGTGGTCCAATGCCTATTCCTTCTGCAAATGGAAATAAATATATGATGACATTTATTGATGACTACACCAGA
>APFE031296786.1:77865-102391 GCA_000404065.3 Pinus taeda | reverse complement strand
AAGAGCCAGAACAACCTACCTCAGACAAAGAGTTCGCCATTTGGGAAAATAAGAACAGCAAAGCCTATGCATTAATTGTAGCATCTGTAAGTGAAGAGGTGAGTCACCATATTTCGCCATTTTCAACTGCCTAAGAAACCTTACAAAAGCTTAAAGAACTCTATGACTCACATTTTGCACTTGACGTTGTTCAACTCATGATTAAACTCTTCACTCTTTAATTACAAAATAATGATCCTCTTGCTCTTGCATCCGAAGTAAAATCTATAATGCATGATAGCAAAGCCACTAAGGTTGAATTGGATATTCCTCTTATCTCTTTTCTCAAGGCACTTTATCCTACTTACTCCAATTATCTTGAGTCATTGCAAACAAATGGAAATCTCAAAGATATTACCTTTGACTCTCTTGTGAAAAAAGTTTGCTGAAAGAGAGAAAGCTTTTGGAAAGAAGACAACCCCTGAATCTTCTAAAGAGGTTGTGTGCCTTGCTCATAAAGAAATGAATCTTGCCCAAGAAACCAACACAAAGGTAAAACTAATGACATAGACAAAGGTAAAGCACCTGAATCTGCTCATTATGTTGTGGCACAATGTAATATTGGAGTAAATGAAGACTTATTTAATGCTTGGCTTGCTTCTTGGAAAAATGATTGGTTGTTTGACTCAGAAGCAACTTGCCACATGACTCATAGAAAAGATTTTTTTGAAGAATTTACTGACAATGTTGATGGAGCAGTATACTTTGCAAACCAATCAAAACTCAAGCCATTAGGGCTTGGCACAATCAGGCTCAAATTGCCTGGTTTTCCATATTTTCTTATGCATCATGTTCTGTATCTCCCACATCTGAAGAGAAACTTGCTATCCTTGGTCCACATCCGGCAGCAAGATCACTCCATTCATATGTTTGATGGCAAGCTTGAGGTGAGAAAAGCATCTGACCACTCACTTGTCATGAGGGGGATAAAAGAAGAAAGGCTTCTCAAGCTATAGGGTATCTCTACTCGTGCACAACATTTCTCATACAATTCTCATTATGAAGAAGGTACACTTCCATCAAGTTTATTATGGCATGCTAGATTTGGACATTTGAACTATGACAGCCTCTGCTTGCTGAAGAAAAAAATGGTGTTACTGGTTTGCCTACAATTCCTAGGAAACTTAAGCAATGTGATGTTTGCATTCTAGGAAAGCATAACAAATAGTATTTTCATGATTCACATTCAAGAGCACATAGAAAACTTGAACTCATTCATTCAAATTTATGTGGTCCAATGCCTGTTCCTTCTGCAAATGGAAATAAATATATGATGACATTTATTGATGACTACACCAGAATGTGCTGGGTTTATTTATTGAAGAACAAATCTAATGTTTTTCAAACATTCAAGAACTTTCATACATGGATTAAAAATGATGCACAATCTCATATTGGCTCTATTCACACTTATAATAGAAAAGAATATACTTCAAATGAATTTGAAAACTATCTTCGCCAACATGGGATCAAATATCAAACAATTGTGCCTTATAATCCCCAATAGAATGGTGTAGCTGAAAGAATGAATAGTACAATATTAAATATGGTGTGCTCCATGATGTTTTTCAAAAATGTAAAATTGATGTTTTGGGTTGATGCAGTTCTATGTGTTGTATATATAAATAATAGATGTCCATCTAATGCTATCAGAAACAAGACTCCCTATGAAATGTGGTATGGGAACATTCCTTCGGTAAAGCATCTCAAGGTCTTTGGTTCCACCTGTTATGCCTTGATACCAAAGGTACATAGAAACAAACTTGGTGCAAGAAGTCGTAAGTGTATCTTCCTAGGATATTCAAATACCTCCAAAGCATATTGTCTCTATGATGAAGTCAATAAAAAGTTTGTTGTATCTAGAGATGTAATCTTTCTTGAAACATCCAAAACTAACAATGTTGTTGAGCGACAACTTGATCGCTTGGATAGATTCGCAAATGCAAAATCATTTCAAGAATTTGATAATCAGATTCCACATCTTGAAGGGGGGATTCCTATACTAGATCAACTTGTGGAATCTTCCTCTGAAGCACTCTCTCCCCCACATGAAACTCCAACAATGGATGATACTTTAGGTGATGTGATTGATAGAATTGGGAGACTCAATCTTGATTTAGTCTTAACTCAATCAACGGAGCAGCCTGGAACATCTAAGAAAGGTCCCCCAAAGTGGCTAACAAAGACACTTGAAAGTGTTCATCCTAATGAGGTTGGAAAGACAGGAACTAGAAATTCAAATCGGCAAAATGGAGGTGATGTAGATGACTCTGATTCACCTGTTGATATGGATGTTTCTTATGATTGTGAATTGAATTTTTCTACAAATTTCGAACCAACTTCCTTCAAAGAAGTTGCTTCTCATGAAGAATGGAAAGAAGTGATGCAAAAGGAGTATGATGCCCCGATAAAGAATAGCACTTGGAAGTTGGTTGATCCTCCATTTGGAACCAAACCAATTGGCTGCAAGTGGGTCTACAAGAACATGTAAAATTTTGATGGCCCACTTGACAAGCACAAAGCCAGGCTTGTGGCAAAAGGTTTTGCACAGAAGGAAGGGGTCGATTATGAGGAGACTTTTTCCCCCACAACAAAATGGACTACCATCCAGACACTCTTTGCCCTAGTAGCTTAGAACGGTTGGAAATTCCATCAAATGGATGTAAAAACTGCTTTCTTGAATGGAGATCTAAAAGAGAATGTTTTTATGTCCTAGCTTGAAGGATTTGCTATGAAAGGACATGAACATAAAGTATGCAAACTTGTGAAATACTTGTATGGCCTCAAACAAGCACCGCGAGCCTGGTATGAAAAACTCACTGAACATCTTCTGAAACTCAATTTCAAAAATTATGATCTTGATGATGCAACTTTATTTGTCAAGAAAGTTGGAAAAACAGTTGTATATCTTGTGGTCTATGTAGATGATCTTTTGATGACAGGGAACAATGAAAGATACATTGCATCCATAAAGAAGGAATTGAGGAAAGGTTTTGAAATGACTGATTTGGGTTATGTTCATTACTATCTAGGTATTGAAGTAACACAACATCCAAAGTCCATATTCCTTTCTCAAAATAAATACATTGGAGATCTGTTGAACAGGTTTGGCATGACATAATGCAATCCTCTTACTACTCCAATGGAGCAAAACTTAAAGCTCACATACATTGTGTTGGGCCATGAATACGACCACCTTGTAACACTTATTTCATTCATTTTTACTCTTCTTTATCATGTCATTTATTATATAAATCCATTCTATGTTGATTTATGCTGTGATAGGAAAATATTATTTCTTCTCCTTTATTTCTAATAAATTGATGATTATGCATGATTTTATCAATGATAGTTTCAATAAATTGGTTGTAACATTATTCACCATTTTTAACCTCCAAGATAATTTCTAGATTGAAGATTTGACCATTAAATGTGCCAACTCAGAAATTCACTGGAATAAGAAGCGATAGTTTTGCGGTTGAGATTCTGAGCAAATGAAGACGAATCTGGAAAATCTGGAACATGGGTTTTGTCCAGAACGGACCCAATTAACTTCATTGTAGAACAGTTTGCCCAAATTCAGCTTGTACTGAGAGAAACGCAGGGTTCTTTGAGCACGATTTTCTCAGATTTGTTGTTGCAGCCGTCCTCCAAATCTCAGCTACAAAGCCAAATTCGTCTTGTTCTTGTTGAGAGATGGATGGAAATATATCTTCTTGTTGATCAATTGGTTGGAAACAATCCAATTTTGTAATAGAATCATGTTGTAATTATCTCTATTGTAACTGCTCTCTGCTCTCTCTCTATTTAAATGAAAACAGAGATCAGAGAGGGGGATGGAGAATTGATGGAAAAATGATGGAGAATTGAGGATGAACTAGGGATTCAGAATTGAGGATGGCAGAGAGAATGGATAATGGCTGAGAGATGGAGAGATTTCTTGTTGTAATCCACTATGACTCTGCCTTGATATTTTAATATAAATCTGGTTGCCATTCCATCGTTGATCCTGAAGTAACCCAACAAAATCCGTTGGCGGCTAAGGGCCCAGCCTCTGGTGGAGTACGCTGCTGCTGTTGTATATTATCTTCTTGGTTTATGCGTGGTTTTGCTTATTAGTGTTATTTGGTAATCTGGTATGTTCTGTTATTTTACATCACGGTTTTGTTATATTCGATCCATGTTCAACTAAGTAATATCGTTCTCAATGCCAGGAATGTCGTATTGATTCATCTTAACTTGGTAACACATTGCTATTCTTTCAATCATTGATATAACGTTGGTGATCCTTACAGAATGTATTGTTGTTTAATTACAGCATATCTGTGTTGTAACACTTATTAATTGGTATTACTGAATTCATCTTAGAGATTATATTTCCTTGCGATTGTTGGATATATTGATATTGTTGTTCCATTATAAAATACAATCGTATTCTTTATAACTAAGACTGATAAGTGGATTACCAAGATCAGATTACCATTAAGGTGTGCTGTGTGTTACGTTGCTATGTATTTCTGTTTGGCTTTCAAGCGATGTTCCGTATTTCATCATTAATCAATGTTGTTCTATTTCCGTGTGTTATTTGATTCATACTTAAAGATAGAAGATTGCCATTTGATTTCTGTAGGACATGATTGTTGCATTTATTTTTTTCGATTAAGAATTAGTTGTCGTTACATTTCGTAGTTGTTGTTCCATTTCCTGTTATTCGCATTATCTTTGCCTTGGTGTGAAGAATGATCTGAGAGTATAGTGGGCAGTGACATTCATTGTCTGGCTCCCAGATCGAGGACTTGGTCCCTGATTTCTTTTGGTCCCATCAGTTTACAAAGGGATGAGTTATTGCTACTAAACCCTTGACTAATGAATTGCTTAGTTTCCTGAATGTGTGATTTAGTCCTTAAAGAGTAGTTTTCTGTAGCCAAGCATCCATTTATCTTTGTATTTTGAGCACTGTACTACATCTTTCATAACATTACTCTTGAGTAAATAGCCGCCTCAAACTGAGTACACTCTTGAAATAAAAAGTCGTCCCTAGGTTGACAATTAATGTGAAGGTAATTAGGAGTTAAAAAGACACCTTTTTATCGCTCGACACATTGAAGGAAAAGAATTTGAGGATGCAATAAAGTATAGACAACTTGTAGGAAGTCTCAAATACCTAACTACTACCAAACCAGACATTTCGTTTGTTGTTGGAATCCTCTCCAGGTTTATGCAAAAGCCTTGTGAGGGACATTGGTCTGCTGCAAAAAAAGTTCTAAGGTACTTGAAGGGAACTCAAGACTTCGGAATCAAGTATACACAGGTGGACGACTTTAGCTTGATTGGATACTCTGATTCAGACTTCGATGGAGACAAAGAAACTGGGGTATCTACTTCAGGTTATGCTATGAGTCTTGGATCAAGAGTTGTCTCCTGGAGATCATGCAAACAATTAGTTCCATTAGATTCCACAACAGAATTAGAATATGTGGCATTAGCTAAGGCAACAAAAGAAATTGTGTGGCTCAGGAAAATTCTTGAAGATTTGCAGGTAAAACAAGTACAATCAACTCCACTCATGATTGACAATAGCTCACCAATAAATTTGGCCAAGAACCCAAAGTTCCATGATCAAATGAAGCACATAAATACTAAATATCATCTAATTCGACATCATGTTGAGGCCAAAACAATCCATCTCCGCCATTGTTCCACTAATGAGAAAATTGCAGACATATTCACCAAAGCACTTGGAAGAGAAAAGCCTGAATGATTCAGAACGATTCTTGGACTCACCAACATCCCTTCAGACTAAGGGGGAGAACGTTGACACCTAATCATTAGGATTGGGTGAATAAGTGTAACTGATGTAAATAAATAATGGAAAATATGAAGAGTCACTGTGAGATGAAATGAACAGTCTCTCCCTCATGTATATAATAAAGACCAGCTTGAATGAATATAATGAATTGATTCGAAGAGTTACTGCCTGATCTAACACTTAGTACCTATCTCTTAGGCAAAAATAACTTATAGCAATGATTGATGCATGAAAAAATTCATAAATTTAATAACGAAACACATTTGAATGGTAAAAGGGAACATAAGTAATTAATGCACTAGACAACCTTGGATCAAAATAGAGGTAGGTGCATAGACAATTTTGGATGAAACATTAACCACAACGTTAATGTTTGTTACAAAATTTGTGTTTATTGAAATGTGTTTTTGTACATTTTAATCCATCTTTAGTTTATAGGACCAAATAAAGAGGGGAAAATACAATATATATATATATAATATATATATATTATCTATTATATATATATATATATATATATTCTTTAAAGCTAATTATTATAACAAACTTATATTTTACTTTAAATTTATATATCTATGGTAGAATTCAAATGATATGAAGTATCACGTTTCTATATATATATATATATATATATATATATATAGGGTATATCTTGTGGTAATATTTTACTTTTCATATTGTCAAGTTTTTAAGATTAGTTCAAGTGGTGATTAGTTAAATTTGAGATCACATGCACACGCGCACACACACACACACATATGGGGTTCATGGTGTAACCACCTCATCCCACATTTACCCAATTTCACCACCCCACTAGGGTAAACATGAGACGAAGAGATACTAAGACATGACCTAACCTCCTAGCTCCAGTTAAGGAAGTGGGGTCTACAACTATCCACCAACTGACAACTCACAACATTCCTCAAGGCTACATGACACTCAGGGTCCAAAGGATCACCCCAGGGGACTAGACCTTGAGTTAGGGATACTTTTCTCACAACTTAATCCCCAATCACATGCATTTCAAGGCTTGAATGTGGTTGAAGGCCTCTAACTGCACACACAACACTACTTGAGTGCAGTTGTGACCCAAATTGTCCAGTTTAGAGGGTGCATCCTTGAGATATGAGCCACAAGTCCATGTCAGCCTCCAAACCACTGCCCATAACTGCCTGAGACTTCTCATAATCATAAATGAATTGAAAACGAGGCTCAAAATTCAAACTTGAAGGCAAAACTTGACCTAGACTACTTAGAACATAAGAGAAATTTTGTCAAACATATGGAAAACATGTAAGCTAAGGGTCATGAATGCATATATGATCATAAAAGTATGAGATTCATATGAGAATCACTGAGAAGGCCTTATGCCCTCTCCACATAACAACAACACTTATTAGTCCATACATTCATCAATCGATCAATAACTAAACAATTTATGACAAGAGCCATAGAAGATACATATCATATAAACAACATATAACAAAAAAATAACCAGCATATAAACCATGACAATCAAGCCATAATATCACCAACATAATTGCTACAAATATATATGAATCAAAATAGACGAATAACTCTTGTTAACATATGAAAATACCAACCAAGTCACGGACTTCCACGTACCACCCAACCATAGATTGGGCTTAACCAAATCTCTCTTTCAGTTAATCACCTCCACACCATATACCAAAAATTAATGTGGGATCTCACGAAATAAACCAAACAAAACCAAATTGGGGCTTCCAGAGGCTAAACCAGCTCAACCCTCAACCAATGATTCGACCTCATGGTCGAACATCACTAACACCAACCATATTGGTCTCTACCCAAGTTTTCCAGGGGTCTAGGAACTAGTAACTCAACCCACATCCCTCTAGAGCTCCAAATGTTTTTTTCAACCCATCTCCAAGGACTAGTAACTCAACCAAAGTTATTCCAGGTCTTCAAGAGTGTTTTTTCCATCCCACAACCATAAGGAATTATGAGCACCAATCAAAAAATGATCAAGTGGAAAAACCCACAACGCTATGGTTATCCGGAAAATGGCAAGGCAAGGCTAAAACTATTATCAATCCAGGAAATCCCACATACCAATGACAATACATAACCAGAAAACCACATGCATATACCATGCATCCATAAATCAATAAGAAAATCACACATGCAACATGTTACTTGCAAAGAAATCTAGTTGTTGTTGTTGATCCATCTGTTCCCTTTCGCTTTCCTACTTTACTTTGCCTTCTTTCTCCAATCCAAGTGAAAACTAGAGTGCTCCAATCATGCTCCAAGAAAACTCTAAGTGTGCAAAAGTACGAGAGAATGACAAAATGAATGAGAGTTTCAACACTAAACTGACAAAAGGCTAGCAATTGCTATTCATAAGCCTTTTTATCATTGAGGCTTCTATTTTCTTGATTTTCCTTGATTTTTCCTTCAATTTCCCTCTCATACAAATATGTGACTCTTCACCTTCCTTTTATCTTATTTTCCTTTATTTTCATAAATAAATTCCAATTAATGTCACTTTTCCTTTGCCAATGCCTTTTGTTAATGCCTTTGTCAATGCCTTTGCTAATACCTTTGCCAATTTCCATAGTCATTAATTAATCACCCACTAGTGATACCCATCACTATGTTTTAGCCAACATTCAGCTTGGAATATGTGTTCCATGACTTTGGTCTTATTTTTTTTACATAGAAAATCAACCATAGGTTGTTACACATGGTCGCCGAAGATCAATGATGGTTACATCCACAAAATAATTGTACCAAACAGATTTACCTGAAAGGATCACTTCCTCCCAGCTCAACCACAGAGCTTGACTCTAAGAGTGTCGAGAAAATTGAACCCGTGATCTCTCAATAACAGAGGTACTTTAATGGTGGGGACTTGACAATTCATCGATGAAAGTGAGGCACTAAAATCACCCCACTAAGATTGAAATATCTCCACAAGGATTTTGTTTCTTGTAATGACTTGTCATTCTTACTTTTGTTAAAGCCAAATAAACCCTAATACATCATACTAGTCCATGTCGAATAATAAGGCTATAATCATGGATTTGTCATTGATTTTGCATTACTTATAGCTGAGATTATACATTTTGTGTTTTTTTTTATAATGTTTTACATTAAATAAATATATTCTTTAATTTTTTGAGTTATTAAAAATGATTTTTTCGTTGTTTCATTAGTGGAGAAATTTGAAGTCGCTTTTTTCTTGATGATGATGAATTTTCGTGGATTTATCCATTGCAACCATAACAATAATGTTGAAAATCAGCAAGGCAACCAAACCAACCCTAAAATATTCCTCTCTATGTGAAATATAAAATGGTCCTCTTCTTTCTAGTTTAATAAGAAGGCCCTTGAATCTTATCCTTTAAAACCAGCCTAGTGGAAGCGATTTGTCGACGACACAAATATAAAATGGACTCATGGTAAACCAGAGCTTGACAAGTTTTTCATTCACCTAAATTCTATCTCTCCAGAAATAAAATTTACTATGGAACTTGAGGAAAACATGAGCATACCATTTTTAGACGTTCTAATCATCAGAAAAGAGGATGGCTCTTTAGGGCATAAAGTTTTCAGGAAGTCAACCCACACAGAAAGCTACCTCCATGTTGAATCCCACCATCACCCAGCCCAGAAGTTTGGGGTTCTAAACACCCTTGCCATCAGAGCCCTTCGAATCTCTGACTCAGAGCATCTGAACGAAGAAAAGGAGCATCTGGTTTCAACCTTTAAGAGCATAGGCTACAAAGAACAAGAGATTAAAAGAGCCATAGAGAAAGCCGAAAGGAAGTTGTTATCTCATTAACCTAAGGCTCAAGAACAACCTCAGGGTGGTAAAGTTTTTCTACCTTATATCCATGGAGTTACAGACAAAATCGCTAAAATCCTAAGGAAGAAAAACATCATCACACATTTCTCAGCCCCTGGAACTATTAGGCAAGGTTTGAAGTCTGTAAAAGATGATATTGACAAGCATCACCTAAAAGGAGTCTACAAAACAGATTGTTCATGTGGAAAAAGCTACATTGGTGAAACAGGTCGCTCCCTCCGGACAAGACTTAAGGAACATGGCGCTGATATTAAGAATGAAAGATCTCGTACTTCAGCATTGGCAGAGCACTCCGCAAAGACTAAGCACCATATTTGCCTGGAAAACGCATCAATTATCGCGAGAGAGGAGCACCATCAGAGACGAAAGATCAGAGAAGCGCTTGAAATTATCAAGCATCCCCATAATCTGAACAGAGACAATGGTATGGAGATTAGCGGGAGCTGGCTTCCCTTGATCAAGGAATCAAGATCGCAAACTCATCCCAGGTATAGCAGGTAAGCAGGTAAAATATTATAATAACCCTATTTTAATATTAACAAATATATAATAATTAACCTTAAAATACAATAATATATATTAATTAATATATTAACTATTCATATTAATTAATATTAATTATATAAATGAGGTTTCTATATATTAATTAATATGATAATTATCATATTAATTAATTATATTATTAATAAATTAAAACTAATTTAATTATTAGGGATTATTAATTTTAACAATAATTTATTTTAATAAATTAATAAAAGTAAAAATTAATAAAATTAACAAAGTATTAAATTAATAAAATTAAATTAATAAAGTTAATAATTAATATTAAATTAATCATTATTATATTAATAAAATTAAATAAAATTAAATTAGTAAAATTATATTAATAAATAAAATTAATTTAATTAATAATTTTATTCATTTTAATTAAATTAATAAAATTAAAATAATAAATTAATAAAGTTGAATTATTAACAATTTTATTTTAATTAAATAATAAAAATTAATTATTTTAATTAAATAAAATTGATTAATTAATTAACAATTAATAATTAAATAATAAGATTAATAAAATAAAATTAATCAATTAAATTATAAAATTAATAAATAAAATTTCCCAGCCGACAGTATGCTGATCCAAAAAAAAAATTCCTCATTAGTATTTATTTCTCTAAAGCAGCTCATCTTCTATCATCATTCATAAGTCCTGATGATGGATCCCATTTGGGATTTGAAACGTTGGCGTAAAAATGTTCATACTGTGGGTTCTCCGATAACTGATTCGACATATGCATAGTTAAGTGGCTAAGGGGGGTAATAATGAGTAATAGTAAGCTTAGTACAAATAAAGCCATAAAAGTCCTACTGATGTTTTCCTTTTTTTTTTTACATCAAGTAAATGATGAATATGTAATATGTTGCATTGTATAGATAGGCCTCAATTATAGTAATTGGAATTCCTTATGAGATGGATGACCGACAATGACATACTTATTAGATGTTATGCTCAATGATTACCCTTTTTGAGCTCTCTTTCTAGAAGGTTCTAACTTGGTCAGCTACACTTATCCCAATTTTTTATAAACATGTTTGAGATATCTCAAAGGAGTCTTTCTCCATTGAAATTAAAGTGGTCCACTCACAGTGTTTTTGCCTTAGTTTTTGAAAACAATTATAGTGATTGTAAAGAATATGATACAAAGTTCAAGACAAAACCAAAACTACGATGCCATGTACATGACACATTGCCCATTGGGCCTTATCTAACAATGATTGTATCATTCTGGCTAGTCTTCCTAATGTTCAATGAAATAACATACACATGTGATAATTACGTTAGAAGGCTTGACAACAAATATCAACCCAATTTAGGTCTAATAATAGGGAAAAAGTAGGTCCTTAGAAGGATAATCCCTACTGCTAGAGCTAAAGTCGAGCACTGAGTACAAAACCTTGGCACGATTCATTTGGACTAGGCCAATTTCTTCCCACTTGGTTTATATGCTTGTCTATACTTCTCGAAATTTAAATACATCTGAATACGTTTAAAGGTGAATTTTTTGTCTCATTTACGAATCCACACAACTTTGTAAATCAAACACATATCAATCAACGATTAATAGCATAAGTAGAATATTTTTGTAGTCCCTACCGTTTACGACATGGACCTATAGTAATCATTTTTTTTTTAATTTACATTAGTCCATGTAATAAATAAAACTTTTTATGCAAAGTTTCCATCTGATATTTACAAATCGTTTTCTTTAAACCTATCAAATAGGTACAACCAATTCTTTTAAGCAATAGAAATTTTTGTGATCTTATTTGGCCTCTTCATGAGGTACCCATCTATATTATATATTTATTCCTTAAGTTAAAAGTGATTTACACCATTCATATTTTTTCTAATGGAATTAATGCTAGCATTACTTCAAAGCATTAAATTTTTAAATGTTTAATTTATGATTACAAAATGAAAACCTTTTGTTGTTCCCTTAGATGGTCGGCTATCTATGGAGTGGCCACGGGCATGGCTATTGATGGCTATTGAAGTTGTCAAAATATTTGGGCAAAGGAGGAATTGATTATTTGAAAGGGGACGACGAGGAAGACTTGCATATGCTTAGAATAAATTCATGCTTCACCACTTACACATGCTTCTATTTTTGTACCTGTAGAAGACCATGATGGAGGGCGAGGAAGGAGTGGGTGTGCTTGGAACAAATTCCTACTTCACCACTTCCATTTTCAGTGCTTGGAACTGTGTCCATTTTCTGTTATAGTTGACAATATTAATGAAAGCAAGCAAGTGCAAAATTAATTTAGGGCTTGAATCTCAAAGAGCATAAAATTATATGAATGATCTTACGAAGTTAAAGCTTGTAGGAAAACTTGCAATTTAATTACTTGGCTGAGGAACTCGTAAATTAGATTGGCAACAATATGGACAGGTTCATGGCCTAGGAAAATAAGTTTTAAGAAATACCAAATCTATTCATGTGTCATGATCTTCGTTGAATTGTATCTAAGTAAAACTTTATCAAAAAGATCTATGCTAGAAATGGAGTATTTTTCTAGGTGGTAGGATATGTAAAGAGACAGGGCATATTATGGCAGATTGGTCGAGAAAGGCATTGGAACATGTGAATACAACTTCAAAGGTATGCCATTAAGTTTTGGTTCATTTTATGGTGATAAAAATTGATATAATTTGGAAAAAATAAGCAGAACAAGGTGGGGCTTTACCGGTCTGTGTTGCCTTGTGCAATTGGTTTGATAGTTGATGCACCAGATAGATATAGCAGAATAATACTACCGAAGGATAGAGGCAATGCCAAATGGTCGTGGTGGATATCATGGGTTCCCACCTTCTACAGTACCGATTAGATGGTGAGGCGAGTGACTCTACGGGTGAGGAAAATAACTCTTGTACTTAGGTAGGCGGTGGTCGAGCCTGCTTGTACATCCTCAAAACTAGTGAATTAAAAGGTTTAGTAAATTCTCTAACTCACCAAATAAGAACTAACCATGGGCTATTAATCTTGCAGAAATAAATTATATACATCTGAATTCATCTCGTCGAAGTATCAGCCTCTTTTGGTAATGAATGAAATTAAACATTTCTTCTTCTTAGTTGCATTTAATGGTTCATCGCAGGTACCACCTTACGCAGGTACACCTTGAACCTAGCCTCATCCTAAAGAAAAAGGTATCGAGTCGTACTCTAATTTCTTTGACAACTCAATAATCACCTTGCAAAGGGTCGAAAAAAACTTCATCGTGCTTTGTCCCTATAAAACATTTCCCAAGTCAACTGGGTGATACATTAGCGGAATAGATGCCCCACCACATGTCTCTATTGTTAAGGTTTGTGTTGCGCTATTAACTTTCAACCTATAGACTGGTGGTCCATCGCTTTCCATTAGCCTTGTGTTGGGTCTTTTGCTTATGCACCCCCGAACTGTACGGTTGATCGAGTCTCACTCGCAAGAACACTAATTATTTTGTATATGAAGCAGTTGTTGATCTAGCAGCAGCAATAGAGCGAGACAATATATCCACTAGCAATAGGCGATCCAACAAATAATTATGTTGGCACTGTCGATTATGCAGTTGCTTCTTCTATCTATTCTGTGGATACAACCATTTATTTTGGTGATTGAGATCAAGACCCAGTCGAAGAAGTAGTAGTTCAGCTACGAATCCATGCTTAGAAGTACTATTGACATGGGAAGAAAATAATAACCAATTACAGAGGAAGAGGATTTATAAAATTTATCCCTGGCCTGCCCAGCGAAAACCTTCGATAATGGAAACCTCTTGAGACGAGCGACACCCACGGTTCATGCTTTTCCGTGTTGCAGTCTTAGTTACAATTAAAAATTAATTAGATACTTTTGAGATTGTTGATTCCACTAACCCCTTTAAACTAATTTCCCTGTCACGTCTCTATAATAATATAATATAATATCCATTTTTAAGGTCACAGCCAAGCTAGACATCAAATTGGTGTATGATACCCCTTTGTTTGTGGGACAAGGGACCCACCTTCGCGCAACGATTTGACTGCTAAGTCTACGAAGGCATACATACTCTACCCCCCTCTAGTTTTGAACATGTGACCTCTTAGGAGGAAACACATGCTCTTAACCATTAGGCCCACTCAAATTGTGATAATTACAATGTATCAACCTTTACATTATTTATAATTTTTAACAGGAGTTTGTGTCAACATCCCACTAACCTGTGATAATTACAATGTTACTAGCTTGAACTTGCTACTTAATTCTATGATGCCCATCTTTCAGCTACAAACTATAACATAAAACCTGGTGGATTCCAAACAATCGTACGTTTTACTCTTTCATTAGTGAATTTTTACAAGGGCGTATTCTCTGTTTCTAAGAGATTTTAATGGAGACAAATCAAGCAGTACATCGACTAAATTTATTTAGCCTCTAAGTTTGCTTTGAGGCCAATAAGCACTATTCTTTTCTCATCCATACCGGGTCAGGGTGGCAAGGTTGGAAACAGTGCAAAATATGCTAGACAACTAAGGGCTTCAATTGACTCATAAATCAAAACCATAACTTCAATTTGTAGAAATTCTCACTGTAGATTAAACTAGTTATGAAATGTACTAAAGAAAAATACTTAATCTACTTCTACAATCAAACTTGAGGAAGCTTAATTGGTTTTGAGCAAGATCAAATAGAACACATATAACACAGAAGAAGATTCAATCACACATGAGACACAGAAGAATACTTTGGGGAAAGCCTTAGCTAAAAACCTTGCTATCTGTATTATCATACAAGTGGAAATATCTCAGGATTACACAAAGATTTATCTCACAAGCTATCCAGCTCTCAGTACAATCCTCATTGCTACTCATAGACAAAATAAACAACACATATGTCTGCCTTCAATCCTCCAAGCCTCCTATTTCCTTGCGCAGTTTCTCTTGGGTCCTCCAGCTGCGACCTGTGTGATTCTCACCTCACACACAACACTGGCCTCTGAAATAATTGCACAATCCTGAAGGAGATGAATTCCTTCTACATGCAAGAGATATTCACATGGGAATATTCAAGCAACTGATAGTACATTGTCCCTTCCTTTAATCTCAACTGGGTCTTTTTCTGAACTGACATGCATGAATTATTTATGAGAGAATATCAGTGATCTGAAGTACACTAGTTTCATGCATGCATGCATTCACTGACTGAACTCACAATTAGTTCCTCAAACTGTTTGGAACTAATTTAACTGGACTTAACTCAGTTAACTGAGCTAACTAATTACAACTCAAATACAACTCATCCTTATCTCCTTAATTAAGGGATAACCTCCTCAATCAACGGGATAACTGTTGCATGTCTTCACAAAGACTTCATGTTTGATTTTCACCAACTAATTAACTCAAGATGAATTAATTAATTATTTTTCAAACCGCTAGTGAGACTAAATTCGAATTTTAATTCTCAATTTTGATTCAAGGACAAATCAAAATTGGAATATGTCCCAAAATGTTATTTATAGCAATGTTAATTTTAGCATTTCTATCTTTTGCTATTTTCAATAGAGTTGGAGTATATCCTAAAATGTTATTTATAGCAATGCTATTTTTAGCATTTCTATTTTTATCATTTCTTTTTGTAATTTTCAACATAATTCCAGTAGAGACACATAGAACGCCTAATCTGAATTGGATCCATGAACATTATCAAAAAATTCCATGATTGTATCAAAACAGGACAGACTTCGAATTTATGAACATTAAGCGATGAGGAAGTCCTCTAGACAGTGGAAATTTGCAGCCACAAAGGAACGATGAGGACCTCGGTCAAAGTGCGCTGACTGAGGCCCATGGAGACCGCGCAGGAGGCAAAACTAGCACTTGGGAAGTCCAAATCGGGAAACGGAGACCACAAAACCCCTCAAGAAGGAAAGCCTCAAAGCGCTCGGTCGCATGGAAGCCGGGAAACCGTGAGGAAGGCGCTAAGGCGAAAGGTGGGTCCCGCGCTCCAAAACTGGTGGTATATCAGGGGCATCCTTGGGCGGTAAGCGGATTTGAAGAAAAACGAGCAATTCCATTCAGCGCCCGACGCGTGTCTGGCGGATGAGAGAGAAAACAACCGCGCGAAATCATGGCATCGTGATCTTCAAGGCGAAGGTGTTTCAACCCTTCCAGCCCAAGTCACGGTGGGAGTGCTAGTGGGTGAGATCAGGGACTCTGCCCCACCCCTCCCATGTAGTTCCATCCAACTGTACAACCCCATCACCCATATGTGAGTCATTCGGTCAAGCAACTAATCTGTGCCTATAACCATTAACATATCATCAGAATATAGTTAAACATATATGGCAGATTTCAATATCAACTTAGACTTTAAAAGATAAAATAATATGAATTTTCATCAAACCAGGTGTCATCGACAAGTCATATGCGAGCGCCTCTGATTGTTTCCTGCCATACTCATTAATCATTAGTAACAAGGTTTCTCACTGTTAGTCATTATCATAATAACATCATTAACAATTCCTGTTCATTCACATCATTGTCCATGGTAAGCCTGAACTAACGAAAGTAGGTAACATAGGGTACACATCCCTCATGGCTATCATCATTAATCATCAGTGGAAACATACATATTTATTAATTCATCAACATCGTAACATCATAGAAATATACCAATCTATCAAATTTATCATCATTATACTTTTAGTAGAGCGCATACATGTTCTTTACTACCCTCATCGTAAATTCAAATACTAAACTTAGCTATTTAATGTTGCAATCATCGGAATACTGATAGATAAGATACATAACCATTCATGCTACCATAATATCAAGGGAAAGCATTTATAAACAACATAACCATGAATATCTCAATCGCTAATAATAGTGTCATGCATCTGGATCCTCAACCTGAGGTCCTCAAAGAATAAAGTGTCTAAGATAATGTCATATTAAGGTCAGGAAACTAAAGTGGGCACTACATACACCCCCTCTTAATAATGGACTTCGTCCCGAAGTCCTCGAAACATAAAGGAAAATGATGACACCTATCCTAGGAATCCTTCCTGAAACTCTTGCTAACCTTCTGGTAACAGGTATCTCTGATTTTTAAATTAAGCACATTTTTTTTTTTTTGGATCGTCATCATTGACAAGTCTGAGATACGTGACTTTAATTCCAAGCAATAGTTGTTGACATAGGTACAATAATGAGTTAGAGTAAATACTATAGAACTAAACACACAGTGGAAAATTATAATATTTATATACCCATGCCATTACTGCAATTGAAAAGGAATTTTGGCATAGAGTACCAAGACATTGTCATCTTGAATTAAAATGAACAAGGATAAAAATTGATTGATTCCATCCTCCTTGACTCAACTCAATTTTTCGAACAAGATAAGGAAGATTAAAATAGATGCTTCAGGAAAAATAGCTAAATGTTATGTTCGTAAAATGAAAAACAAACTAAAAATCAAAGACTTTCATAAAGAAAGAATGTTGCACGGTTGGAGCTCACTAAATAGTGCTTGAAAAAAGGAATATATGACAAAAATTGAGGGAAAATATTCCACATTTCCAAGATCTTCCAATCAGCATATCTCATATTCAATAACTGAACCATACTGTCAAAATTAAAACAAGAGAAACACTCAGCACTATCAAAGCATATGTCACCTATATGGAAGATGGATAATTCCATTGAGCCTAGGAGGTTAGTTCAACACTCATCACCAATGTAGTATGTCATTTGGTTAGTTCCATGCTGATAGTTGCCCAGTTCAAATCCCCTTGAGCGAGGCTTACTAGTCTACACCAATGGGTTTACTAGGGGTGCCACCCATGAATGTGAGGAAGCATCCATTGGGTTTCCCGTGAGATTTTCCTTGGTAGCAAATAAAAGGATGGATAACAATATGAAGAATAAATAGGAGTAGCACTCACCACTATCAAGCCATATAATACCTATATGGCAGATAAATTATTCAGTCAAAACTTGAGCTAGGAGTAGCACTCATCATTGTCATGCCATATTGACATGCATACCACCATTAAAAAGAGATAAAGGACTTGGTAATTTCTAGTTCTGAGGATAACCTGCACAGGCTTAAATTGGTTCAGTCAAAGAAATCACTGTCTACCTAATTAGTGATCACATAAAGAAACTGTCTAGAAGAAATATGATGTGGAAAAAGAGGATTTTCGTGCACAATCACTCTGCTCTACTTTGTTTTGAAGACAAGTCATATTAAATAGAGGAGGGGCACACCAGATACCTAATTAATAACGAACTAAAAAGAATTAGATTCCTATGCAAAATAAACATACACAACCATTAAATGAATAGTGACTAGCATTTCAAATATAACCCGTACACCTTTGTCAATACATAATCTCTCAATATTCATTATTATCACTTGTCTGCGGCTAACCTTATGGAATATGTAAAAATCAAAATTAACCGCTCCATCACAGGCTTTTGAGGCCTTCAACAGCCTGTGTCCTGAACGCGTCAGAACCCACTAATGAGATTAGATAGGTTTTGACATGAGGTCACACTTATTCATACTTCAGAAAGGACTAGGTTCTCAATTTTGGACAATCCGATTGAAATACTGACTATTCAACAGGAAATATGACCTGGAGATGTTTTCAAGTGCAATTGATGACCCCTAAGTTTTTGGTCAGGATCACATTATCTCTGAACCCGATATTGGGAGTAGAACTCCCTTGAAAAAGGGGTAAAACCTTATATGCGGACAGGGACACATAAGAAATCATGAAATAGAAAATATTATGTCTTAACCATAAGGCAGGAATATCCATGTTGAGAATATAATATCACCTGCACAGACATGCATGGGCACCATGTCTCTGTTCAAAAGTGCATAGATAAGAAGATGTACCTGTCTTGGGGAATCAAAGCTTAAACAACTCAATAGGGTGTGTAATGTATACCTACTGATTCATTTTCCTTTGCTATGAAACATAGATGATAGTTTGTATAATAGACTGTGTCAACCGATGTACAAACTGGAGATGCAACTACTGTACAGTACACAGCTGCAACCAGCATATATTTTGGATGTGGGTCAAGTGTGTGCCTTAAGCTGCAACCATGAACTCATGTGGCTACAACTGGTTTGAGCTTAGGAGCTGCACCGTAATTGGTAATTTGTGTGACTCAATTGGATAGAAATTTATTTTTTATCTATTTACAATACATTACGACAAATTAGATTATTTCAGAGTAATTGTAACTGCAATTGTAAATCATTGATTCGTGACCATCGAGGTGCGAAGTATGAAACAAGTATAAGTTTGAGAAATTGCACTGGCAGCACATCTATGCACAGTGCCCATGATCTGTCAACCATTTTTCATATCTGAAATCCTTGTTACGAACAAACAGAGCATACACTCAACTCAGCAAAAATCGGAAAACTTATTGACCAATACCAAGTCTGACCAGTTTTGACCAGGAGTTTTGATGGTGTTTTTACTTGGATTGCCAACTTGGATGGTGGACTCAATTCGGGAGTACTCACTGAGTTATAAAGAGTCTCGCTTCACTGATGGAAACCATACATTTGAGGAAATATATGCTCTTGATGCATACACTACAGATCAACAAACAAAGATGATTCCAAGACAGAACATGCATATTTAATCATCGGGAATAGAAACTAGAACAAAAATGCAGAACACAATTTAGGAAAAATAAAATTAAAAAAAATATATATATAAGCCTGCATCACCCTAATTACATGCACTACTGACAAACTGTGATGTTGGGATTTGCTGTAATATAAATTTTGCGAATTCTGGAGCCTCTAATTAGAAGAAATAATTTGTCACATAAATCAATCATATTGTCCAAAAATGTAAAACATATATGCAAAGTTCCTGTGAAGATAATGTCTACCTTTACACCATTCATATGATTAAATAAGTTGGTCAATACAGTATCAGACTATTAAAGAAATAAGGGGAATCCAGGACATTGGATTCTAGTTGCAGCTATCCTGGTTTAAATTTCAGTTAGTGCTGTTGTGAAACGTCTCATTTGTATCATCTCAGCTTCTCATTTTTTTTTTAATCTAAAATACCGAGTGTCATAGGTTTAAGGTCAGTTAATTCTGTTTTTTTGTCTTGTATTTGTCACCAGTGGGTGCAGTTATGAGTATTCATCTTAAATATTGTTCAGACTATTTAAATATATGTGTCGCGTGGTATTCTCATGTATTGGTGTCTCAGCTTTCTGAATCTGGATACCGGAGGCAACCTTCTGAAGAAGATATCAAATAATACCATAAAGAAGAGAGCATAATGGAACATTTAAATAGTTTTCAATGCATGCAAAGAAGAATTTGAAATCTCTATCTAAAGTTTAAACCCAATAACCACAATAACTGAAAACCCCTGCAAATCTTGATTTCTGAGAAAATACAATTTTTATTATAGACATGCAACAGTAAATGTCATGCTTGTCACTAAGCTTTAAAGAGGAATGTTTGCCCAGAACATGGAAAATCTATCAACATACCTAGGAAATAGCAAGTATTTCACTAAATAATCTATTGGCTAAATATGTAAGAAAACAATACTAAAATAGTGAGAGCAAGTTTGCAAATAATTATTATGACTGAAACAACCTTTATAAAGGCTCACAACCACTTCCAGAAGAGAGGATTGCTGGAAAATCAATAAATAAAAACATTTACAAAGAAAAGAAGGGAATGTTTGTGTGCTCACTGCTGAGTGGTGAATCCACTGATTGATATACTGCTTTACTGTAATGAAATGGCCCTCTGGCCCTTAGCACTTCCACCTCCCTGCAATACACCAAACTCCAATCTCTTTTCTGTCTTCAGGTTGCTCTTTTATATTTTTTTTGAGTGATAACTACTGACCTTTGTTAATTACTATTTGTGAGATAACCTTTAAATCAATAACTTGAGATAATTAAGTGATGTAACAATTCTTTTATGAGCTTATAAAATATAAATCTCCATCTTTTATTAACTAGCCAACTGTCATAATTCTGTAGCTATGTTGAAATGCAGAGCTATTCCAACCGTTTTGATTTAGTTGGTCTTTGTAAGCTCCTATGTAGGGTCTGTTGCATTCTCCATCCTCCACATAGACTTTGGCAGCCTACTCCAATTTGTAATTTTTTTTTTTTGGTCTCAAAAACCTTCTAATGGAGTCTTTCTAGGTCTCTTTGAAGATGGGTAACTTGCTTTCGTTCTATAAAGCCAACTTGCGATAGTGTTTCTCTGCTATTAAGTTGAACATTTTCAAGCTTACCCTCAAGGTCGTTAACCTATTTACGAGAAATTCTTTGCAACTATCTCCTGATTCAGTCTGTCAATAAGATCTTCTCTATCTGTTTTGGCTGTGATGAAACGTTGCTGCAAAGTAATCAACCCTCTCTTCATTTTCCCATGTTCATATAAACAAAAAAACTACTTGAACGTCCTTTGGAAAATGTGAACCAATGCTACCACTTCCATTACATCCCGTGGCCAGTTTGATCAAATCCCCTCTTAATTCCTTTGGCACAACATGCATTTTTAGAGAATAGATCTCCTGGACTTTTGTATCTATAAGAGACTGAAACATTATCTCAATCATTGCCCGGAACATGAAGCAATATTACAGTGTCAGACTTATTGACAATGTTGAGAGAAAACCCATGACAAGGCAACTTTGCATCTTTGGATTCATCCACCGCAACTACAATTCTCTTGTTCTGGATTATGTTGTTTTCATAATCCCAACTCCATTTCTCTGGCAAGCACTCATATTGAATCACAATTTGTATTATCATCAATGCCATCATATCCGTGTGTAATATAGGCCCAAGTTCATCCTCAGTCAAGAATCTGGCAATGATGTACACAACTCTTTCAATTAAATGTGGAAAACTGTCCTTTAGGTGATAACTGTCATATAATATTGTGTAAAAGGTACAGACACTAGAAATATACCCATCTTTGTTCTTGTCCAATTCATTAAATCTTTCTTGATAAGATGGTACATGTCCAGTGATGTTTGTAGGGCTGGTATCATATTCATCATACTGTTTAACGAGTTCATATGCCCCATGATCAAATTCTGCAAAGTTGAGTTTGTCGTCTTTATCTTGATCCCGCTCTCTAATTCTTTCTTTGCACATCCACTGAAGTAGCTTCTAATTCTTACAACACCTTCGTTTAAGCATCTCCAGAGATCAATTGCATCTGGTCGGTTTCTGGGATCATATTCAAAGCATTTACAAAGAAGATGCTTGAAATGCTCATATTGACTGTCCAAAGAAACTTCCATTGTAGAAAGCAATGTTTCAGGCAAAAGCTTCTCTTCAAACCAGACAACAATTTTAATCCTTTCTATAAGAATTCTATCCAAAAACTCATAGAATGAAAGATCGTTGAAAGGAGATTCTCCAATTAAGAACGTAAGTAAGAGACATCCAAGGGACCACATATCTGATTTGAAAATAATGGGTGTGGTGGTTTCTAGGACAGAATCTAAAGCACATTTTTTTTCTCACTATCTGCTGAAATAAATCCTATCTCATTCTTGTATAAGAGGGAAAGCAATTCAAGACTCAAGAACTGCCAAGGCATCGTCACAGAATCGTGAATATTTTCTATCTTACTACCTTCAGTCCCAGTAAGAATATTCCTAAAGAAATGTTTCAGCTTCTTTCTAGCCAGTAGAGCCCTGTTCAAGTCAATGAGTGGATGCCCAAACTCATCAAAATCAAATCATTCTGGCCCTAGGTTCCCGCAGACCAAGCCCTGGGAATGAATCCTGGCAATAACTTCGCATATTTCCATGGTTGTCTTAGAAAAAAAAATCATCACTTCACTGAATTGGCATTGTCTTGACTTTGGCCCTAATTCAGAAATACTAGAGTTTTGAATTTCAATGGATAATTTTCTTATGTCAGTTTGAGCTCTTAATGTATTCCATAACTTCAAAACATTATTTTCAGATTTCTCGCAAACCAAATGCAAACGTCCTTCAGAACTCATCCAAAACCCAAACACCCGACAAATACTCTGATTCAGCATAGAAACTTTCATCAACAATTGTAGTTCTTCCTTTTCCTTTGGACTCAAATTCTTTACAACTTTTAAAATATTTTCAGCATATGGGTCTGATTTAGACTCATGGAGATATGGATATGGTGGGCTAGTGGTCACATGATTAATGTCGAGAGGCATCAAACTCACCTGTTGTTTTGCAACAAAAAAAAACAAGAATTAAGCACAATCCTCCCAATAAGAAGCGAATCTTCCTCAGTTTCTAATTGAATTGAACCTTGTGGAATGACCCAATAAGCCCAGTCTGTACAAGGGGCGCTTAGGGCTAAATTATTAAAATTGGGAGGGGTGTATTCATTGAATATTGACTTGTGCTTGAGTTTCTGAACGAGCTCTGTCTCGGGAGAGTGATGAGGTCCACCTATTTGTTCAGAAGATGGAATGAGGCGCAAAATTTGGATGTTCTTGGGGAGACTGGAGGCGCCCTGCAGAGGCAATTTCACCCACTGATTGCATTTGGGGCATCTGATCAGACAGTTGCGAGAAGCGGAATCGCTCCAATGGCGAGGCAGCTCATTTACGCAATTGTGGCATGGTGAATGGCCACATTATAGTATCCTTGGGAAATTTTCTTCCTCGACGCTGTATGGTTGAAGATAGATTGTACACTCCAGAAAATCCCTAGCTAAAGGACCTAGCTAAATATAGATCTTAGCTGAAACCCATCTCAAAGTCATGGTATATGCATAAGTGAGGATGGAAATCTTAAGGTACATATAAGACAGAGGTTTAGATTGGTAACTAATCCTGATAAGAAATTATGGGTCAGATATATAATGGGAACTATACCCATATATAGCAAACAGAAGTAGTAATGCATGCATGGGCCCATAGGCCTCAAGGGTTCAACTTGGCTCTGATACCAAGTGAAAAGACCCTACTAAAACTATAGTGAAATGACCCAGCTAAAACTATATTTTTAGCTCTCTTTTTTTTTTTATACACAGCAATTACAACCAGAAAATAAACACATTATGATTTCAATTCAATCAACACACACATCGTTGATGCTCATTTCAGGAACATAACACCACATTTATATACTTTTAATCTAAGGTCAAGTAGTAACGAAATACACATGTACCGTACACCGGAGAGGCGAGGCTCCGCTTGCTCTGTTGTCGCTGGTATTTCCTTGTTGCCGGTCACTTCTGCGAGTGTATGATGACGCACTTGATCCGAAAA
>APFE031296786.1:27556-67212 GCA_000404065.3 Pinus taeda | reverse complement strand
TATGAACACAAAGCGATCAAGAAGACCTCTCGACAGTGGCAGTTTGCAGCCAGCCAGGAACGACGAGGACCTCAGTCAAAGCACACTAACCGAGGCCCATGGAGACCATGCAGGAGGCAAAACTAGCACTTGGGAAGCCCATATCGGGAAACAGAGGCCATTTCTGACGCACGATTAGCGCTAATCGTGCATCATTGGGAAAAACCCCTCGAGAAGGAAAGCCCCGAAGCGCTTGGTCACATGGAAGCTGGGAAACCATGGGGAAGGTGCTAAGGCGAAAGGCGGGTCCCATGCTCCAAAACCAACAGTATATCGGGGGCATCCTTGGGCGGTAAGCGGATTTGAAGAAAAACGAGCGATTCCATTCAGCGCTCAATGTGTGTCCTGCGGATGAGAGAGAAAACCGCCGCTCATCGCATGCTAACAGTTGAGAAAGTCAACCGCGTGAAATGAGCGAATATCGCAGGATCTGGGGGCTCCAGATCTGACGACGGAGAATCGGATTTGACAAGGGATTAAGCTGCGACATAAATAATTCTGAAGTCTGATTTGACCGCTGAGTTGGCAGATGAGTCATACCACAGTGTACTAGAAAACCGAATCGACGAGGAAGATCTGGCGCAGTTCGCGAGAGGACAAGTGGCCACTCCCTGTGAGCCGTTGACGATGACATAGAGACAGGGAACACCAAGGGAGCAACAGCAGGCGATCCGACGAGGGTGGAAGAGGAAGCGAGCAGTCAGGGATAGATTGGCTTTAAGTCATGAACAGACACAGAACAGAACACACAGAGGGAGAAAGGAACGAAGACAGAGAGAGCGAGAGCGGAGAAAAGATAGTGAAGCAAGAAGCGGAAGACAGAGAGTCAAGTTGACCTAAGGCAGCATCGAGCAGACAGAAATCTTGAGACGTTCAAGCAATCCCTGAGAGGATCTGTCGGGAATCGAGCACCACATTGGGCTCGTCCCATTAAAGACCATAAAGGTCAAGACTTGGAAAGGGAAAGAGTATGTGCACTCTAGTGGCTTGGGGAATCCAAGAACCACGCTGCCAAGCAATTCTGTTTTAGGAGACTCAGATTGAGCTCCTCATTGTAATTATCTGCTTTAAAGACACAATAACAGAAGGCCACCACTGAAAGTTGGACTAGAGATGTAGCCCTGGAGGATAGGGTGAACTCCTTATTAATTGTTGTGTCCTTGTATTTGATTACTGTGTTTCTCTTGATGTTTTCCATATTTCCAATGTCTGTGTATTTTGCAATCTGATCGTTCCATTGCCTAAAATAACATAGACACACACCAACACATGAGTTTGTAATACCTTCATTCATTAATTATTTAACTAAGGTCACTCAAGAGTGATTTTCAGATCAACGCTCAATCATTAATTTCAGCCAAATGAATATTTACACTTTTCTTAACACACCCAGTAGAGCTATCAGAAGTAGCAAATGGGCACTTGGTTCACTATGAGATAAGAAAAGTATTAAACAAATCAACAATGCTCCTCTCTCACTATGGTGTTCCCACCCAAATGACCTATTTCAAAGGGATGTGGCATGGTGCAAACCCTGGACAACTAATTATGGACAATTTTCAAAATCTATTGTTTAATTGTTTACCCAAAGGAACCACTGAGACCATCAAAGAAATCATGAGCAGCGCTTTCCTTCTATAGCAGTCTCAGAGATCCCTATGATGGGTGTCACCAACATTGTTCAATGTCAGATATCTGTTGCATGCCAAGCAAAACTTCATTTTACAGTGGATTAAGAAAAATTTGCACAAAAATCTTTGATAGGAGATCGCGAGGTTAGACGACGCATGCCTTGGAATAGTTCGAGAACCACATGATTAAAGTATTACAATCTCCTAGAAATAATTGTCTTCGAAGCCTTTTTAGATTCCGAACAATTCAAGAAATGCCTTTTTACATTCTGATCACATGAACAAATGTCAGAAGAATAACTAACCACCGAAAAAATACACTTCATGCTCGGTAAGAACTTGTTGCTTAGCAACTCATCTTGTTTATATTTTTTTATTAACATATCAATCAATGATATTTTTACTAATTCCTCGAGTTTGAAATGCTTTCTTTGATATGGGGGTTAATCATCCAATATGCCATAACCTTACTTGGGATGCAATACCTACTTTGCATTTTAATTTAGTAATTAAATTACATGGCAAATAAGTTATATAGTAAAGGTGGTGGGAAATATAAAATAAAAATGAAAAAAAAAATATATACATTTTTATCATTTTATTTATCATAATTAATAAAAAGTAAATAAATAAATAGAGGCTAATTACATTTGTTAATGTGCGAGGTGAAATTAAAAATGGAAATTAATTCGTTTTTTTAAATTCTTTTTTATATTTGATAGGTCTCGCTTTCAAGATGAATTATGTTCAAATCTAAGTAAACATTTTTATTTATTTTAATTTTTTATTAATTTATTTATTTATTTTATTATTTATTTTTTTTAAGTTGAATTGTGTAACCTTTTCACATCAACTTTATTGTTGTTATGGCTAGTTATTGGTATTTCATATTATTTTATAGCACTTTTATGGCTAGTTATTTAAGCAATTATAGCACTTTTGAGGCTAGTTATTTTTATCAATTCCATAAAAGGTCAATACTGTAGAAATTGATTTATTGTTTACAGTGCATTACTTAAAAGCATTGGACATAAAATTTTGGGTTTGGTGTGTGTGTGTGTGTATATATTGAATTATTGAAATTGATTTTTCTACCATGTATTTGGTGGAGAAATTTAAAGCAATATTTTGTAGCACCCATTTATTTTGGCTTTCTAGCAAGTGAGAATCACTTTTCTTGGCTTTAAGCAATGCATCTATGGCAACAATGCCCAAAACTAAGCAGAGAAAGCAATATGGGGCATTCACTACAATGATATTGCAGGCTCCAAGTAATTATATCTATGGTGGCTTTTCTTAACTTTGTGCATTATAACCATGACAATAATGCTCAAAAACAAGTGGAGCAACCAATAAGTGGCATTTCACTAGAATTATATAAGTAATTATATCTATGGTTCTTTTCTTGATTTTATGCATTGTAGCTATCTCCATAATACTAAAAAACAAATAGAGATCAATAATGATATTAGAGGTTTTAGTAATTATATATCAACTTATTTTTATTGTTTTCCTCAAATTTTAATTTAACATTAGTCCATCTTAAGTGTACATACTTTTGTCCAAGAATCTAGTTTATGCAAATAAGACATGTACGATATATTCATACTCTGACTTCTCTTCTCTATTTTTTTAATTATTCCTAGACTTTGTTTTTTTAAATAGAATTGATGACATCTTGACCAAAACATGAATTATATTCATTTTGATTCAAGTATTTAATATGCTTTTCATTTTATGTTTTTATTTCTATGTTTTGACAATTATAGTTTCACTAACAAGATACAATGACTTTATTTTTATTAATAAACATTAACATATATAATTATAAAAAGATATCTAGAATACTCATTACCTATATTTTTTTCTAGGAAAAATATATGTACATTCTATCTATATAGGATAAACAAAAGTTACATGGGTATATGTTGTTCACAATCTTTTGGCCATTGGCCTCAGTTTGAACTTTGTACTATAAAGAGAGGCTAAGTGATATTGTTCTTAACAAATTTGCAAAACAAAAATTATTAGTGACTAGGGGGCTCATATAAGCATGCCTTGTCATCTTACGAAAAAATGTTGATTGGAGCATCGATTTACTTACTGACAAGTTTTATATTCCCTATTACAAAATCAACATCCATTACTATCTCTTCAAAATTTCAAAAATTTCTTGAAGGCATGTTGCAATTTTCCCCTTTTAGTACCCTGCATAGCTCTAATAAGAGCCCAATATTCTACAAAGACATCATTACAAAAAGATGGAAAGCCAAAAAAGGATCGTACTTAATAAGATACATAAATGTCACATAATAACACGATAACTATGAATGAAATATTTTAATCCCAGGGGTCAAAAGGAAATTTTGTTTGGCGGCCATCCTTGATTTCTTGGACTTTGCATGTGCTTCGGTCCATATCCAGTCCACCTCTTGAGAGACAATTCACTTCTTCTTTTATGCTCTTGTAAATGTGATCAAAGGTTAGATGAGAAAAATGAGATCTTGTATGAGAAACTTTTCAGAAAAGAGAAAGTAAAGAGAAGTTTTTTATGCTTGTTGAGCCTTTTATCCAATTTATGACATTGAGAGAATTACCATAGATGTGAAAGGTTATTGAGCTTAAGGGCTAGTTGCATGATAAAGTAAAGAGATAAAATTTCAGTAAAATTGTTGGGTCCTTCTCTCATATTTGTTGAGAGAGCAAACAAGAGTGTGTCAAAGAGGTGAAGTATCCCCCTTATCCCTCTGATTCCTAGAGTTCCTTGAGCAACTCCATCAAAAAATGTCCACGATGGGTCTTTTGAAATTTCCAAGTGAGCTTGATCCTGTAGGATGTGTAGATGGGGTCTGGATATAGGATCCCAATATAACTAAAATGTTTATTGCCATCTTCATAGAGGTTGTTGATTAGATTTCAAAGGGAACTGCATTTCTTTCCAACCATATTCCCTAACAAAAAATAAGAGAAAGAGATTTTATGCGGGTTAATTTTTTTTTTTTAAACCTAGTGTCTTAAGAAATGATTAACAATTGCCCCTTTTGGAAGCTTTCTAGACTACATAGATTTTACCAAAATCTTCTTGTAAAAGGGAAGGTAATGAAGAGGTGGGAATTGTCTCAACTTCATTGCATCATAAAGAACAGAAGGACCTTTTTTGGAGATTGTACCATTTTCATAGCTTTGTTCTATAGTGTGAGCCACATGAAAAGTTTTATTTTCATTGGGCAGTTAAATTTCCAAAATTTCGCCCTCCAAGGGGGTTCTCCAGGGTCAACCTCCTATGACAGAGTTTGATAACTGAATTTTAGGGCATATGAGTCGAAAGGATTGGGATACTAAAAGAGTTGGTCTTCAAAGTCTAAAAATGTTATCAATAAGATATTTGGGGCTTTTAGATATTAGGCTCATGCAGTAGCCTCCTTACCCTCCAAAAGGAGGTCCTATGAAGATAAACATCATTGCTTTCATTAGAGTGGGGAATACGTGCTACCTAATTTAAGTTATGGTACCCTACATCTTTGAGAGAATTAATAAGGGGATTTGGTAGAAAATTCCATTGTTGGCTACCATTCTAAGGATCCCAACCCAGGAGGACTTTGTTGCCATTTCAAACTTTTTAACTTACCAGTCCAAGGCGTTATCACTCCTTAGTTTTCCTAGGCTGAAAAAGAAACTGCATAGGTAACCACAAGGAACTTGTAAAGCTGGGATCTAGACCTTCCAGCTACTGAGAGGGTTCTCTATGTATGATTTTTAATATTAGTGTTTAGGTTTTAGGATAGGTATGAAATGTTAAGTAGTCTTTTAAAGTGTTGGTTGTAAAATGAAATAAAATTCCATGAATCATAAAATCTTCAGTAATCAATTTAAAATAAATAGAGGGGCAAAAATAGGGCGATGTAGGCAAACTCCTGGATCTCGTAGAGTTTTTGTGTTGTGGATGAGATGAATAGGAACTAGGATCAGTTAAATATAGAGCATACACAGATGAATTCTATACTTAATATCATAAAAAAAAAAAACATTGAGATTGTTTAAACAAGACTGAGTAGAGTACCATAAGTAAATTCAACTCTTGATCTTATTGCAACAATCAAGAAGGAAAATCCATGTGAAAACTCAGAAAGAAGAACAACTTAACACAATAGAAAACATCACCAATTATCTGACACAAGAATCCTGGAACATAATTTCCCCTGTATTTTACAATTGATTACTTCAAAATATTTCACTGCTTACAATCAAGATAAAGCTCTTGTTTTTTGCATAATTCAACCCTTTCTAAATCTTCTTACAAAATATTTATAGACTTTGTCTTGAATTAATTTGGACTTCAGAACAAAATTTATTACAAAATAATATCTATTGAAATAATGTAGATATTTCAAAAATAGAACTAAGTAATAGGAAATTTGGACTATTTATGATGTTTTGTTCGGACTTTAAGGAGAATTGTTGCTGACTATAGCTACTTTTGTGCTTCTTTTGTTTGCTTGCTCCCCAATTTGTAGGATTCCTATTTACCCTTATTCAACAAGCTCCAACAATTTATCCCACCGCTCTTCACTAGGAATGGAGAAATTTACCATGCTCCAAAATCTCTCATCTAGTTCTATATATGTCTAAAAAGTTAGTTTATTGAGAAATAGATGGTGGGATTCATGCTGAATGTAGAGGTTGTGTTGTAGTCCTTCCAGGAAAGTTTCTCCATTTATTGTTCCTTTGACCTTGGTGAATTTGGAAGTATCTGCAATTATGTTATCACAAAATTTGACCTTGATAGGTTGTTGATCAAGTAGACTCTGAGTAACTCTTTCAAACCAATCTTTTGTCTGAGGCTTAGCCTCCTCAACCTGAGAGGGCTCTCTCACTAGGTTATACTTTTGTTCATTTTATTCCTAGAGTTATCCATCTAATCATTAATCAAAAACCCTTATTTCTCTAGATTTGCCTTACTTCTTATTTCGAAGTATAGCTAAGATGGCAGATAAAGTACAGTTAAAATCCCAAGGATTTGAGACCTCCCTGTTTCATCATGGTCTAATTAAATTGATAGTTCTACATGAGCTCAAAAGGGTCAACAAATATTGGTCTTCGTTTTTGTTTGTATGTGACTTTGGGATAGAAAAACAAGGTGCAGACACTAGCCCTATGGTTAAAGGAACTCCATCAACAGAAACCAGCAAGTCTGTAATGTCCAGGGCAAAAAGGTATATTAAGTTAAAGCCTAGGAAGCAGGTGAAAAAGAAAGGAAGCAAAACCTCAACAGTCAAAAGCCCAGCAGTCATTCTTGAAACTCCTAAATCTTCCAAGAAAAAGATATTTGAGGTTAGGGGAAAGACACAAGAGCAATCAATCAGCAAACTACTTCAAAAGAGGTTGACTAGAAGCCAAGTTGCAAAGGAAAAAGGAAAAATAGTGATCTCGGGAGAAGGTTCAAGCTTGGAGGGTGATTTAAATGATATCTTAAAGGCCATTGACATTACAGAAACCCCTTTAGTGCAGGCAGATGTGCCAAAATTTGATCAAAGGAAGTCGAAGAAAGTGAAACCCTCCAAGAAACTAAAATTTGAAGATGATGTTGTAGCTTTTGTTTTTAAACCTAGAAAGCCCTTAACTAGACAATCCAAGAAGATGCAGGAGTCCAATTTTGAATTGGAGAGAACAAAGGAAACCTTTGTTGTTCAAGAGGACTTGACAGACTTACCATCTCCAAGACCTGGAGGAGACAAAAACACAGTTCCTGCTACTCAAACAGAAAAGGCCAGTTATGAAGTTATGGAAGAAAAGTTAAAAGTTGCCAACAATGGAATTTCTAAACTAAGAGTGAGAGCAAGAAAGCATGTTGTTGAAAAGTCAAATTTCAAAAGGATGAAGGCGCTCTGGGCGGCTGAAAAGGTGTCCAAACCAGAAATAGTTAGCAGTGAAAATCAATACTTCACCTAGACTGTTCCTGCAATCAAAGAGGCTAGATTTGTAAGGAAAGTTAATGCTCATCTCAGAGCTACAAACAAGGGGTTGAAAAGGAAAATTGAAGATTTGGAAATTCAACTAACCAAATCTAGACAAGGGTCTACAACAATTATGAAACAGGGTGTTGAAAGGAAGCAACGAAGGAGATATAGTATAAATAGTTTTGGCACACAAAAATAATTTTGGCATATGAAGAAGGACATCTATAAGAAGAAGTGATTTTGATTTTTTGTGGTTGATCATAATAGTCCTCTTGGAATTTTGAAAAAACTCCCCAAATTACAAATGTTTGAAGGCTGTATTGGAAGAAGAACATCACATAGCAGTTTCGTAGGGCACTACGAAACTGTTGAAGATGATTATTTAGCACTTATGGATGCTTTCCGAAGGTAAGGTTGGATTAGTTCCAAATGTTGAGGTTGCTAGTAGATAGTTGATCATGTATGAACTCTCATATGGCAATGGTGTCGATAACAGAGCTTCAAGGAGTATTTCATAGGTGATATGAAGGTTGTCCTACGAAAGCAGAGTATTTTCGTAGCATAGTCATGTTTCATTATTTACACCATATACTCGAGTTTCTTATTGTACAAGTGGAAAATGATACCATAACAGATTATTAATGTATGCCACATACTCCAGCAAAAAACTGTTTGAAGATAAGCACCGAGGGTTAAGGGCCTCAAAAACAGGAACTATGTCTCCTATTCTTCAGGACAATTAGGGCATAACTAAACAGGTTTTGAAATAGCACTATGGACATCATCAAATTCGAATACATGGTTGGAAGCTGATTTAAGAATGTATTGAACACTCAGATAAGGTGGTTGAAAGCATGTTCTAGGAGTTTTACTCAATTTTTGTATTAGGACTCTTAAAGATAGCTAGCTGTCAAGTTGTAATTAAATAGTTTGTTTTGTGCATAGATAGGTGTCCATATTATACCTAGGGGGGATAATATGGGGTACAAAGGGAGGTACCCAAGGGAATAATGTAATAATGGGATGGGCCATAGTAATAAATAAGGTGGTTAACTCATATCATGTAAGGGGCCACAAGTAGTTAGTAATAATGTAATGGGTCCATGGTATTATATAGATGGTATTGAGGGAACCATGGTAATGACCAATGGTATTGTATCTATGAGGCCTATATAGAAGCTAGAGATTCCACATTGAGAGATGTGAAGGAATATTGTATGAACATGCAAATGGCTTGTGGAGTGTTCTCCTTCCTTAATGAGTAAATGTATGGTGTTGCCCTACCTTAAGGGTTGGATTAATAAAGTGAATCATTTCTATTCTATATTCAGATCTTGTTATTCTTGGGTTTATTTGCATTGTTTTATATTTTCATATCAGATCTATAGCAAGTGGTATCATAGCACTTTCTTGGGCAAAAGTCGATATTTTATTTTATTTTATTTTTTTTATTGTATTTTTTTTTATTTATTTATTTATTTTTGCAGGAACTTCGGGGGGGCGAGTTGTAGATCAGATATATATGTTTTGGGGCACAATATACAAAATCTAATTGTAGATCTTGATTCTTTTTGAAAAATACCCAATTTCAAAAAAACAATTGGCCGAATCGGAGTCTGGATGAAGGAGATATCGCTGATCTAAAAATCAGTGGTGTTGCAGACAATTTTTCAGGGCAGCGAGTTGGTGGCGCAGATATAGACATCCCGATGAAAGATATGCAAAATCTAATTGCATATATGGATTCTTTGTGAAGAAATACCCGATTTCAAAAAAAAACATCAGTCGAATCGGAGTCCGGATGAGGGAGATATCGCTGATTTAAAATCAGCTCTTTTTTCAAAAATTCTGGTGACGGCGAGAGAGTTGCAGCGCAAATCTGAAATTCCAGTGCCTGGATCGGGATTTCTATCCCATGGGCAGATGAAGAATGGTTGTTCAATTTCCGAAAATAAGACATAATATGGATTCTGAGCAATATTGACTAAACTGTGACAATTTCAAATATTCGCCAAGTCAGTGATTTTTTTTCAAAATACCCTTCATGGCAATTCAATATTTTACAGGAAAAGATGATGGTCCTACTATTGAAGAATACATAAAAGAAATAAAGTCAATATGGGAAAAAAAATTGGAAATTTTGGGTAGTGTACCAATTTAAAAATGAGGCTTACAGATGGTGGAAATCAATTTACAACACGCAGTTGTCTGAACTTTCAGGTAAAGAATTTGAAAAACTCCTTTTAGACAAATGGTCTTAGGCTAGAAAACAAGATAAGGGGAAACATGTGGGGTTATTTCCTACTGGCATATCCTTATTACAAGTTCATGGATTGATCCAGAAGGAGAAAATCATTGTGTCTATAAATCTGAGTTGCAAGCAAAATATCATAAATGTCAACTTGGCAAAAAAATTGCAAGTGCCAGCAAAACACATCGATAACACACAAGTTGATGATGAGGATGTTCAAGTTTATAAGGATTTGAAGCTTTCTATGGATAAGTATGTGTTGCATGGTGATTTTTATACTTCAAATATGGATAACATGGATGTTATTTTGGGATATCCTTGGATGGAATCCATGGGTACTATCAATATTAATGTGCAGAAGAAATTCCTGAAGCCCTGGTATAAAAAGAAGAAAATTACATTGCAGGATATTTCCATTAAAACCCAAACAGAGACTATGGAGGCAAAACCACAAAGGTCTAAGGACACTTACACATCAAATGATGAACAGTTGATGGTCGACAATCAAACACAAACAGAGGCTGAAGAAGAAACGGTTACAGGTGTTGACACATCAGATGAGGGCTCAGTGGTTGAAGTAATATTGGAAGATAAGACACCACAACATGCACCATATAACAATCAGGCTCCAGTAAGGGGTGAATTAAAGAAAAAGACACCGTGGGTTAAAAATTCAACATATCATCACCCACATCACCCGACAAGAAAACAACCAACAAGATGGCAACCAATTAGCCACAACGACAACAACCCCCAAATGAAAGATAGAAAGGAGAAAAGATACACCTACTACACATCAACACAAAAGAGCTGCCAAGGTCAACTTCCATCTCAAGCAAGCGAGGCACCAGCGAGATCGAGGGTTCACCTTTCTTTGGGATGGCTAGATGCACGTGCATGGTACCAGTGGACTACTCTTTTGAGTAGATCTTATTATTTGTGTTATTTCCATGTTTCGGGGATGAAACATGTTAAGGGGGGTGGAATGTTATATACCTAGGGGGGATAATATGGGGTATAAAAGGAGGTACCCAAGGGAATAATGTAATAATGGGGTGGGCCATAGTAATAAATAAGGTGGTTAACCCGTATCATGTAAGGGACCACAAGTAGTTAGTAATAATGTAATGGGCCCATGGTATTATATAGATGGTATTGAGGGAACCATGGTAATGACCCATGGTATTGTATGTATGAGGCCTATATAGAGGCTAGAGACTCCACATTGAGAGATGTGAAGGAATATTGTATGAACAGGCAAATGGCTTGTGGAGTGTTCTCCTTCCTTAAGGAGTGAATGTATGGTGTTGCCCTACCTTAAGGGTTGGATCAATAAAGTGAATCATTTCTATTCTATATTCAGATCTTGTTATTCTTTAGTTTATTTGCATTGTCTTATATTTCATATCAGATCTATAGCAGATCTGCAGTGGATGTTTATGTTGTTTGTTCTTGTTGTGTCGATGTACATGTCGCTGCTAATTGTTCCTTCTACTTTAACAGTGCCTCCATGTCTATCTCCATTTTCTGAATTTGAGTGTTTTGTTCAACTATTAGTTTGAACAACTTTTCCTTTTCTATCTTAAGATTAGTTGCTTCTTTGGCCCGAAGGTGCTCTGTGGTTGGAAGCTTGAGTTGTTTCCTTAGAGCTTCAATATTTGCATCTTTATTTTTAATTATCTCCTCAGCTGCTTTGATGTTACTAGGATCATATAATAGATTTAGTTCTCGTGTCTTTGGCCAAAGATGACCTTCGCCCTATCTTTAATTGCGAATGCATATTATTGAAGGAGCTCTGCATTTTTAGGCAACCATTGTTGAACTTGTCAATGTTGAATAGTTCATTTATCCTACATGTTTATGAAAATAAATTTGATCAATTGCATGGAACTTTGATCAATTTGGTATCAAAATAAAATATTGAGGTTTTATAATCCTCGACACTTTTGGGAATTGGAACTGTAGGTTCCAAAAATGCCATTTGGAACTGCCCCTTCTTTGTGTCGAATGCAAACAACAACCTGTGTTGAGTAGTGGCAGTTTGTTTCCAAAACTATGAATATGTTGAAGCCTTCAATGCTTCATTCTTCCTCTTGATCTCCCTCTATCTGGAAAAAATGTTATGTTGTGCTAAAATCTGAGATGTAGAAGAAATAGGTGACTCAATTGTCTCTTCAACATATGGGAATGAAGTGGTGGGAATACCTGTCAAAACCATTGTGGTTTTCTCCTATGATCCCTTTTCTTCTGAGGATTCTTCTTGGATATTTATTATCTCAACATCACTTTTAGTATCAGTCTTAGTATTGGTCTTTGGATCCTTCTTTCACCTCTTGAAAACACAAAAGTCTACAGACTGAGCTTTTGAATCTGTAGGGGACATACTTTCCCTTGGTCTCTTAATTTCTTTGTCCTTTGGAATAGGAGTTTGTAGAGATGATTGACTGACAATTTACTCTTCAACCTCCTGTAGTGTGTCATTTGTCCACTACTCCTGATTGGCATACTGCTCTATCTCTATCCTAGGTGTATGTGCATATGGTGTGGTCTTTTGCTCGACTCATAGTCTTGAAATTATCCCTAATGGATCATAAGACCATTGAACTCATCTTAAATTTCATTTTCTTTAGTATTTCATCCACTTCCTTTGTTGATGCTCTGGTATTTATAATATAAGACCCAACATGTGCCTTCAATTTAAATTGTGCTTTCTTTTTACGTGATACAAAATGTAGTTCATCCATGTTTAACATTTGTCTAGTTTATTCTAAAGAAAAAATCCTTACTGGTAAAAATACTAGTAATCTATAGGGAGGAAGCTCACAACCATAAATTCAAATCTTTGTATAGTTCTGGTAGAGATACTAGTCTCCAACTTTAGCTTGTTCTGTAAGATGCAAAAACTTCTTGATCTCTGGTGAAATCCTTGGTATAATATCGTTGATAAGAAGACACAAGGATGTATGTAAAAATTGATCCACAAAATTGTTGAATGAATAATCTTCTGAATTCCTTCTTACTAAAGAATTGCAGTGAATGAATGATAGTGGAATTCCCTGATCATCCATATTCTATAACTGGAATTTGAACATGTTAGCTTGATAGAATAACATTAAATACATAAGGACTGACTGGTGTTTGAATGCACCTTCAGCTTTAAATTTTAGATATTGCTCATGAATAACATCTGACAAATATTGGTTGTAATTGAAAATGAGTGATGGCTTCTGACTAACTAAAAACACTAACAAGAAACCTAACACTACTTCATATACCCATTGGTTTGTGGGATAACCTATTAGGAAAGTAAGCATGTAAATGACTTGCCTTGACATCTAAGGGGAAAAAGAAGCAGAGTATGGGGGATTTGTTCTAGGCACTTCAGAATTTTCATGCAAAAAACATTAAAAAAATATGGGCACGTTGGGGGAAGGTAACACTTTTGTATAACTCCATGAGTGAATTAGTATAAAATGGATGTAAATAAGTTTTAGTATTAATCTAAAGGGCTTGAAAAATATATTATAGGGTAATTGAGAATAGGATTTCACTATTTTGAGAAATTACTTCTTTCTGGCGGGGAGGTACCTGAGATGACAACAGGTAGCAAAGTCTGAGAAAATATGAGTCTGGGGAAAGGAAAATTGAGGTAGAAATGATTCCCAGATGCTTAAATAATCACTATTATCTAAATACTTATGTTTCTCCCAATTATGAATCTCATACAAATCAAATTCACATTGAGTTTCTATTATCTAATATTGTGTGTCAACTAAAGGCATCTCATTTATATTGGGAACAAAGGGTAAGACTGGACTCTCAACCACCATTTTCACTTTTCCCTTATGGAAAGACATTTAATATTGTAGAGAGGACCAAAGGGAATTACTCGATTTGTACTTAATTGGTACTGGAAGAGGATGGGATTGCAGAGGACATTGGTGCATTGAATGAATATTGAGCATGAACCTGCACTGATACAAAGAAATGGAAAAGGGAGAAAAGTTGTGTGATGTAGGATATTTAAAGCGAAAAGGGGAAGGATATCAATGACAAAATTATAATTTTAAGAGCATTGCATTTAATAGTTTAAACGTTGGTGGGAGTTAATGACCCAACGTTTACATGACTGTTGGCGGGAGATTTGGCCAATAGTCATATAATGTAAGGGGGTGAGGTGATGTGGAAGATGGGGTGATGTGGACGCATGAAATTGGGTGGAGGATGTGGTGGCATGGCGAATGTGGTGGTGCAAGAGCAGGGGAAAGTAGAAACATGAAGTGGTTTTCGGAGGGGGGGTCAAGCCGTAAGTGGTAAGGGAGAAGGGGCCTCTAAAATGCATGTGGGATCGCCACGTACTCAAATTCAGTTTCCAACAAACTAATTTTTGGACCTGTTTTGCTACACAACAACACCCCCCCCCCCCCCCCACTTTCAAACTCTTATCTTAATGCTAATCAAATGGGTTCCCTTTAGAATATTAAATAAAAGCAATAAATTTTTGAGTAAAATAAACTTTCCATAAAAGTCATATGAAAATTGCTTTTAGAGTATTTAGGACCGCTCATTGCAAATCACATTTCTTTAGAACCCGTGAACATCCAAGGAGAGCTTGCGATGCAATCAAAGTCATATCAAAGCCCTCATTACAAAGTTTTAATCAAAGTAATCCATTTATAAATACAATGTGATAAAACTATCACGTCAAGCACATCATATATCCCAAGGGATGACTTATAACATTTCAATAAATAAAAGCAATAAATTTTTGAGTAAAATAAACTTTCCATAAAAGTCATATGAAAATTGCTTTTAGAGTATTTAGGACCGCTCATTGCAAATCACATTTCTTTAGAACCCGTGAACATCCAAGGAGAGCTTGCGATGCAATCAAAGTCATATCAAAGCCCTCATTACAAAGTTTTAATCAAAGTAATTCATTTATAAATACAATGTGATAAACTATCACGTCAAGCACATCATATATCCCAAGGGATGACGTATAACATTTCATTGAAATCTTGTGATACGATAAGGTTATCGCAATCGCATATCGCTGATTCATAGGAAAGCATCCGAAAAATTCCATTGAAATCTTCCGATGCGATTTAATTATCGCATATCACGCTCTCAATAAAAGCGAGTTATAAAATACTATGAATGCATGCGGTATAGGTATAAATCGATTATAAAGAAATAACGTGATTTCCCAAGTTTGAAACCTGTCGTCTTCACATGCCAACTCAGCACTTATCGCAATTGCAACCATGCAAACAAATGTTTTGAGTGTGGCTCTTGTACCTCTCGATTTGCGATACGCGATTATTACACAAATATTAAAATAACGCAATCGCTGATTGCAAATCGCAGAGTCACGACACCTATTCTAAAAAGGACCGTTACCAAACTTGCGACGCGACATATGGTTTCAGCATTAAAGTTTCACGTTGGAAGTTACGGTAAAACATTAAGGAGTTGTTATGGGTAAGCCCTTTAAAGATTTCATCCATGATAGCTACGTACAATATAACATCTCATTCATCTAATGTGCTTAACTGCGTTTGGACTGTATTTTTTTATTATCTCCTCTCAAGTTTTTCGACTGTTACACTCCTCTTTCTCATTTTGCAGAGCTGACTGAGAATCACACAATCGAGCAAGATGTCTAAGAAATCTCGAAAGGCAAAGGCCCCCGTTATAGTGGAAGAAGGACCAGCAAAATTGGTGTTAATTGCAGACGCTACCTATCAAGGCCTCGGTAAAATCTCATGGGAAGGCATATACGCTTTACTCGAAGCAGAAAATCCAACGGAGATAGAAGAGGAAGCAACAACTAATGGAACTGATCGAACAGAAAGCACGCTCAATGATTTGGCCAACTCCTTCCTCCATAGAATAACAACCCGAGAAAAAGTTTTACCATATAATGATCTAGTGAGATGGGTAACCGAAAGTATTAACATCACAGACGGAGCTTTCTTCGCAGCTGATGGGAGGATGTTCTCGACATTAAAACCTGAAGATGTCAAGAGAATGTATCACTTGTTGGATCCCTAGCGACACTACAACAAATCATTCCTGGAATCTTTCGCTAAGGAGAATGACATAGAGTCAGACCCTATCAAACAGTGGATACATTTTCCAAACAAGCATAGATATTTCGAAAATAGAACTAAAGAATAACAATTCTAGACTGCTTTAGATGTTCTGCACACACTTCGAGGATCTTTGTTGTTGAATGTAGCTACAATTATTCTCTTCTATTGACTGCTCTTGATATTTAGAATTTTGTTTGATTTACTTGATGAGCTCCAGTGGTTTATCCCATTTGTCTTCACTTGGAATAGGAAAGTTTACCATGTTTCTAAATCTTTCATCCACTTTTGTATAAGTTTCAAAAGTTTGTTTATTAAGAAACAAGTGATGAAATTCATATTGGATAAACAAGTCATATTGCAAACCTTCAATGAAATATTGTCCACTTATTATCCCTCTTACTTTGGCAAATTTAGATTTATCTATAGCTATGTTGCACAACTGGTCCTAGTAAGTTTCTAATGGAATCAATTTTCAATTAGAATCTCTCAAAGGTGGAAGCACTTTCTCATGCAATTGATTGAATTTCATGTTGAATGTTCTTACCTGTAGCTCTTACTCTTTACACTTATTTTCTAGCTGTACCAGAAGATTTTTATTTGTTAGAACTCTTTTTACCTCCATGATTGTGTTTGTTTTGTCTTGAATTTGAAGTTCTTCAAGCTCATCCTTGGTTTTTTAGTTCAACATCTTGATGATTTTGTGTACTTATGCTTTCTTGATGCAAAATGTAAGTCATCCATATTCATCATTTGTCTAATGTACTCTAAGGCAAATATTCTTATTAGCACAAAAACTGGCAACCTGTAAGGAGGGATTTCACATCCATATATCCTAATCTTTGTATAGTTCTAGTAAAGATATCAGTCTCCAACCTTGGCTTTCTCAGTAAGATGTAAAACTCTCTTGATTTCTGTTGAAATCCTCGGTATAGCATCATTACTAAGAAGACATAAGGACACATGCAAGAACTGATCTACAAAATTACTGAAGGAGTGTTCTTCTGTATTCTTCCTCACCAAGGAAGTCCAATGAATGACTGACAATGGTCTTCCCTGTGCATCCAACTTCTGTAACTTAAACTTGAATCTGTCTGCTTGATGAAATAACAAAAAATATACAAGAACTGATTGGTGTTTGAATGCAACTTCAGTAGAAAACTTCAAAAATTGATCATGAATAACATCTAACAGAAACTGACTGTAATTGAAAATGATTGAGGGCTTCTGGCCAATAGAGAATACTGACAAAAATCCTAATACTACTTCATCCACCCATTGATATGTAGGATAACCTAATAAGAAAGTGACCATAGAAATAACATGTCTTGACATTTCAGGAAAGATAGAAGTAGAATATGGGGGATTAGTTCTAGGTAACTGGGAATTCTTAGGAAAAAAGGACTTAAAAATATGGGCTCCTTGAGGGAAGTGAGTTTTTGATATGAGTGAATCAGTGGAAAAAGGATACAAGGGAGCTTGAGAATCAATCTGGAGCGCTTAACAAATAGCTTCAAGTGTAATTACAAATAGAGTTTCATTATTTTGGGAAATTACAACCCTCTGGCTAGGGAGATATATGTGATGACACCATGTAAAATATTTAAGAAAAACATGAGTTTACGTACAAATGAATTCAGGTAAAATTGATTCCCAAATGTTGAATTCATCACTGACATCTAGGAACTTTTGGTTTGCTCAGTTGTGGAATTCATACAGATCGAACTCACATTGGGTCTCTGATATCTTATATTGTGTGTCGATCAAGGGAAGTTCATCAAGGTTTATAACAAGGGGCAATGTAGGGCTTTCTACAACCAACTTCGATTTGCCTTTGTGGGATGAAATTTTTTACTGTAAATTTAAAGCTATGGAATCAAATTACCAGAGTGCTACAATCATTGGTGTAGGAGGATGATGACGCACTTGCAAATTTCAGGGTTGGACGGTCTGCACTGGTAAGAAATAGAACAGGTGAAAGGAGTGTATGTAGGGTTGTGTGACCTTTTAAAATGGAAGGGTGAATGGTTAAACGGGAAGATAATCATTTTTGGCGTGTCTCATTAGGAAATTTAAACGTTAGCGAGAGTATTTAACCACTTAACGGTCATGTGACTATTAGCGGGAGCATTAAATAGCTTAAACAGTTATATGGTGGGAGCGGAGGAGAGAATGTCAGGTGGCGGGGGTAGACAGTAAGTTGTTTCAGTGAATGGGGCCCCGAACTCATCGTGGGGTTTCCACATATGGTTTGGTGGTTTTCCCAAAATCCACTCTTCGGAACCCACTCCCCTCCCCCCTCCTTAACTTAAGATTGTACGAGGGGTCCAAACTTTGTCCTCCGCCGTTGATCAGGGCAGGGACAATCTTGTCCACTCATTCATGCAATCACTTTATTGAAAAGGACAAAAAACATCAAATCCTTGATTTATTTACAAATTAAATAATAATCATCTACTAATCGAAGGATTAAAAATGATAAAATGATTTATTGCGGCATTTAAACTAGTGGGCATTATTTTTGGGACATTTATTTTAAATATTTTCTATATGTTTTCTTTTGTCCTCTTTTATTATTTTCCTATTTTTCTTTCTTTCTTTCTTTTCTTATTTTTTCTTTCAAAATGATAAAAACAACTAAAGTAAAAAAAATAAGTTACAACATCCCTCAGGATAAATAGCTAAACAAGCATACTTTGATCACTATATTATAGGACCCTAACAGGCATATCAGATATTGCTTAAGGGTAGAGCATATAATACATATAGAGAGTGAAATATTAGATTTTCTTTTGCAGAGATTATATGAATTATTACAAATATATACTTTACATTCACAACCTTGATATAGAGAGTGGAACAATAGTTTTTTTTGCGAGATTATATGAAGAATTACAAATATATAGTTTACATTCACAATCTTGATATTATATATCTTAAATATGCCTCAACTTCTAAGTTATTCGATTATGAAATGACATGTAACTGCATCGACGAGTATCCAAATACACTTAGAATATGGAATGAGTGGTAGGTGAAAGCCTGGAAGCCCATTGTCCATGTCATACAAAAGAAAGGAGGTGTTTTCTTCTGTCAAATTTGGCATATGGAAACGACTTCCCATATGGATTGCTATCTCTAAATTCCTTCCATGCAGATTGTGTGTATCAAATTCAGATTTTTTATTTGGAAATTCCTTCCATGTTGATAATTTGTATTAGAATAAAATTGTTTTTATATTGAAAAAATAATTTATTTGTTAGTATGGAAACAATTTTATTTTTTTCCTAAGGAAGTATTTATCTATTAATTAGATTAAAATAATGTTATGATTTTCAGATAATTATTCGGGAATAATCACACCATCAAAAATTGATGGTGTGACTAAAATAATATGAATAACGGAAATTTGAACTCATAGATAATATTATTATATGTTTTTATATTATTATGTGTTTTTTCACTCATTGAAAAAAATTTGCATTCAATTTCTTTGAATAAATATGGCTAAACGGGTTTAAGGAATGCACATTATCAACCCAACGGGCACTCTCCCATTTCATCATCAGATCGAAAAATATAGGGAAAAAAATTGTTGAGCAACGACATGGATTTTACAAGTTATCCTACTCCTCTAGCTCCTAAAATTGAGAAAATTCCACATATTGTTAATGATTTTCGTGTTTATTTCATCAATTATACCATGCAGGTGTCTGTCATTTATATTTTGATATTTAGCCACTTTCTAAGTTGTTATTACCATAGTTGGGTGAAGTTTTACAAATTAATTTTATTTGTTTATTTTAATATTTCTTTTCCTCTAGTTAACATTAAATGGTTGTTATATAAACAATTTTGGATTTAGAATATTATCAATGGAATAACTTAGTTGTTACTAGTCTTTGTTAATAATGTGTATTTAATAATATTTATCTTTTTGATTTCAATATGTTACTATTATTTGGATACAATTTGTTTTAATATTTATTGGTAATTTATGGATATTTTGTTGTTAATTAAAAATTAATTATACTCATTGTGATATATTATTTTTCTATTAATTAATATTACTAATTGATAGCAAAAATAATATATCCTAACTTCTTATTTATATAATATATATATATATATATATAATATATATATATATATATATATATATATATATATATATAAACAATTTATTCATTTGAATGCTCATGGATTACTTTGCTGAGCCACATTGTTGATGAGGTCATAAACACTATATATGGTTACAGGGTTGGAAGTATGCAGCTCAATTGCATTTAGAGGATGAGTTTGCAGTACTTTGGACCAATTACATTAACTCTCTTAAACAATCTCATGTAAGAATTAGAGACATGGATGACTCTCTTTGTTGGATCCATTCTCCCTCCAAAACCTACACTCCAAAATCCGAGTACAACTTCCATATTACAGATAGATTAGGAGAAAATCAGGAATGGTGGTGGAAGCAAATATGGAAGCTCGCTTTCCCAACCAAAGCCAGGGTTTTTCCATGGTGCATTCTTAGAAATAAAATCCCTTCTTGGGGCAACCTTCAAAAAAGGCACAAAGGGGGCCCAAATTGGTGTATCTTACGTAAGAATGTTGGAGAATCAATATATCATCTTTTCATGCAATGCCCCTTGTTCCTTTGTATCCTTTAAATAAATAATCATTTACTTGGTTGTACTCTTCAATGGCAGGGCAACAGTCTTTTGGAGGCCTAGAAGTCCTAGTAGGATACCTCCAAGGAGGTTGTATGGAGGAACATTCCTCCCCTTATTGGTTGGGGAGTGTGGCTTGACTGGAAAAATGTCGCTTTTAGGGACATGGCATTGTCTCATGATCTCATTTTAGTTGAAATTGCAGCCATATACTCTCTTCTTCCCACTAAGGAACCTCATCAAGTTCATAAGAACATCCGAGAGGAGGAAATTAATAAGCAAATTCCCTGGTCATATTTCGATGGGGCTTCCAATGAGGATGGAATATGCAGAGGGGGTCTCATCTTTTATCTAAATTAGCATCATACCTTGAAGTCAAAAGTTGAATTAGGCCACAGATCCAACAACTAGGTCGAGCTTCTCTCTTTAAAGCTATTACTATGTTGGGTTCAGGAACATCATTGTCAATCCTTCCAACTTTTTTGGGGATTCACTAATGTCATAAATTGGTTCAATGCTACATAGAGATGTCATAATCACACATTGCTTCCTATCCTTGAAGAAATAATGCAATTAAAATATTATTTGATCATGTTTTTTATTGCCATATCTACAAGGAGATAAATTTTGAAGTTAATACCCTATCTAAGTAAGGATCTCGACAACATCTGGGCTCTTGACAAATTCTAGAGCGGGTTGATGGACAGACTCAAGAATGACATCATCCACCTTTCTTAGCAGCATAACAATATATATGCAACAAATAGGTTTTTTTTTTCATTTTTTTTATGATATAACTACTCAACAATAGTTTTACATAGTACTGATGGGGTTGTTTTCAGTTTTATTATGTTTATGACACATGGATGTTGATGATTCATAAATTTCAATCAGCATAATATGGACTGATATTATTTTTGATGGAGGGGCTACTTTGACATGTTTAAAGCCCGGTCTTTGTTCATAATGGTTATGTCCCACGTGGGACAGTTCCCTTTACTTTTTGAATGCCCACATAGGCATCTGTTGCATGTAAATTTCTATTTTTTAATATAAATTTACACTTATTTCTTCGGCATATATATATATATATATTATATATATAACATTTTATTAATACTTCCATCATAACTACATTTAAGCATTTTTATATCCAAAATTATTTGGCAAGGACTATGTTGCATGCACACCCTTTATTATTTTCTAACCTTGAACAAACTTATTGTTCCCCAATAACATTTCTTGACACTTAAAAGTTTTCCATGAGTTGAGAATCCACTCAATGTTGTGGGGATTTTTTTTTTATGCTCATGGCAAGAATTATTAACAACTAGACATTTGAAAAATTGTCACACATAGCTAAAATGAGAGAGAGAATTGCACATTAAAGGAATTGATGAGTTGTTCACATTTACACATATTAGTTCATGTACTCTCTTTCACCGTGGTATAGAGACGATGCTACCTGCGTTACATACGAGTCTTGACATTCTTGCCATTGTAGGTTATTATTATTGTTGTCAATTATTGAGTAGAAGAAATGCATCACAAGGTGGATAAAGCTAATAAATTAAAATTATGTTTAAAGAAAATGAAAAGCAACCTAAAATTGAGTTATAATTAAAGTAGTGAGAGGCTTACATTGACTTTTTAATTCTCGTTGCTTAATAAATCAAAACTTAAGATAACTCTACCTTAGTTTTGTTTTGCTTGCTTGTTTGTTCTTTATAAAGAAAGTTTATTGAGAAACCCTTTGAATACTTCCCCATTATATATGGATGGTAAATGAGATAAAATGAATAACCTTAATTGCAAAATCGAACCTTGAGGCAATCAAGAGAGTCCAATAAGTGAGCTCCCCAACTTTATATATATATGGGGTATATATGATGGAAATATTTTACTTTTCATATTGTTAAGTTTTTAAGATTAGTTCAAGTGGTGATTAGTTAAATTTGAGATCACACACACACACACATATGGGGTTCAAGGTGTAACCACCTCATCCCACATTTACTCAATTTCACCGTCGTGCCAAGGTAAACATGAGATGAAGAGATACTAAGACATGACCCAACCTCCTAGCTCTAGTTAAGGAAGCGGGGCTTACAACTGACCACCAACTTACAACTCACAACATTCCCTAGGGCTAAAGGACACAAAGGGTCCAAAGGACCAGACCTTAAGCTGGGGCTACTTTTCTCACTACTTAAACCCCAACCGCATGCATTGCAAGGCCTGGATGCGGTTGAAGGCCTCTAACCACACGCACAACACTACCTGAGTGCAATTGTGACCCAAATTGTCCAGTTCAGAGCGTACAGTCCTAATATCTGAGCCACAAGACAATGTTAGCCTCGAGACCACTTCCCATAACTGCCTAGATTCTCAAAATCATAAATGACTTGAAAACAAGGCTAAAAATTCAAACTTGGAGGCAAAACTTGACCTGGACTGCCTAAAAAAAAAAACGTCAAACATATGGCAAACATGTAATGTAAGGGCCATGAATGTATATCTGATCATAAAAGTATGAGACTCATCTGAGAATCATTGAGAAGCACCTATTCCCTCTCCACATAGCTGCAACAACACTTATTAGTCCATACATTCATCAATCGATCAATAACTAAACAATTTAAGACAAGAGCTATAGAAGATACATATCATATAAACAACATATAACCAAAAAATAACCAACATATAAACCATGGAAACCCAACCATAATATCACCAACATAATTTCTACAAATATACATGAATCAAAATAGAAGAATAACTCTTATTAACTGATCCAAGTTGACTCAACTCTCGGATTTAACCAATATCTTTCGCTTTCGTGATGTGATTAGAATTGCATTTAAAATAGCGTAAAGGAACATATATGCATGATGCAAAGAAGAAGGAACATGACAAGAATCAGCAACATAAAACACAAGACGTTGATAACGGAGTTCGTCTAGGAGGGACTACGTCTCCGGGCCCGGTGTCAAGATGGTGTAGGCCGCTACATTAAGTGTTGGAAAGGGTGATGATGTACATGCATGTCTTTTCTCTATCATACAAGGAATATGCCCTCACGCGGGAGTGGCTCCAAGAGATGTTCCACTGTGGGAACTCTCATTCAAAAAAGGACTGCTATCAGCATGACATAATTTTACATATGTTAATAATGAGCATCCCACCAACATGGCATCAAAGGGATCTCAATTCAAACATACATAGCTACAACATGAGTATCTTGTCAACGTGACGACAAATGGATCTCAAATAAAACATGACAATAAGTACATCTCACATCAAGAACAAAACAAGGTCCCACATCAAACATCAAATAGGGATCTATACAACATAGTGCATCTCAAGCAAAGAGATAAAGAAGTATATGATCACATTGCATATACCTCACATCAAGGAGTTATCTGAAGAAGAGGATGATGATTTGTTGGATCTGGTTGCACCATCAATCTCGCGGCGTTGAATCTCATGGAAATGATTGCTCGCACATTGAATGTTGCCACCTGCACTCCACTTTGAAAAGTGGCCAAAAAATAGAATTATCAAATGGAAAATCTTATTGCACCATCAGATTCGTGGTGTCAAATAGTGTAAAATCGACTGTCAAATTTCTGAATTCTGACAAAGTGAAAATCTGGGGCTACAGGAATCTTTTAGATTCACCCTAGATTCCTCAAAGATTCCCTCCTCCAGGTCATCTGAAGATCTGCTGCTCAGATCAAAATTTTGTCTTCGCCATCAGGTTCATGTCGCTGAGAGGTGTAGGTAGACATAAGATTTGTCCAATTTGGACACTGGTAAAATTTCGCCCTCCTGAAAATTTGGCTCAATCATGGTTTTGCATGTGTTTTTCCAAGATCATGGTTCCACCTGCAAAAATTAATTAAAAAAAATTGTGTCTTTGTTTTCGTGCCGTGTTCTGCCTCCTGGAACTGCGTCTTCTAGCAGTTCCACCGTTGGTCCGCTTCGTTCCATGCTCGTTCTCTACACCCCCCATGCAAAAAGAAAACAAAGGGTCTTTATATAAACGTCGTGGGCGAATGCTCCAAAGAAGTTGTTGTAGCCTGTTGGTTAAGGCGGGAGGTCAAGGGATCAAATTCCGACCCCTCCAAAATTACACGGTGTATGTTTTTTTTGGGGCGCGGTTTTACATAATGGTTATATTGTGTATTAAATGGGGCGTGTTGGTAACAGTTACGGTTTGAGTGAAGTTTGAGTTTGGGTGTTGTTTGGTTGGGTTGGAATAACATGGGGTCATCATGTGGGCAGGGTCGGCGAAGCCGTTGGCCGTGGGTTCAACTCCCACCAGTTTGGGTTCAACTCCCACTGGTTCCGCATTAAACATATCGCATGGTTATTGGTTTGGTGGGGATGTGAGTTGGGTCCACCAGAGATGGCCCGCCCACCCCTTATTAATGTTTAATGTGCGTTGGTGGTTGGGGGGGTCCGGCGGGATCATGGCCGTCGGCCCATTAATAACAACAAATAATGTATGCAACTGGTTGGGGGCCGACGGGGGTCATGGCCCGTCGGCCATTTTTAAATACATTTTGTTTTTATGGTTTGGAACGATGCGGGTGGCAGGGGTCATGGCTCGCCACCACTTTTTATATATATATATATATAAAAAGTGGTGGCGGGCCATGACCCAACAAATTCACCCACTTTTGGGGGCTAGGTTTCATGCCCCGAGGTCGGCCAAATTGTAGGACACTTAAACTTGGCCCACAACCCAACTTTGACCAAAACTTTGACTATCTCATTCTCCCTCATACGAGCTTGGATTTGAGTGTAGTTCGCACCGTTGGAATCAGGGCGACAAGAACTTTGATCTGGTGTTATTTTGGGAGCAATCTAACCACTTTGAATTTTTCCCCTTTCTGAGTCCTCTAGGACTTTTGCATGTGTCTAGAGCCACCTAGATCATTAACATATGAAAATACCAACCAAGTCAGGGACTTCCACGTACCACCCAACCATAAATTGGGCTGAACCAAATCTCTCTTTTAGTTAATCACCCCCGCACCATATTCCAATCATGAATGTGGTTTATCATGGAATAAACCAAACAAAACCAAATCGGGGCTTCCAGGGGCCAAACCACCTCAACCCTCAACCAGTGATTCCACCTCATGGTCGGAAATCACTAACACCAACCATATCGGTCTCTACCCAAGTTGTCCAGGGTTCCAGGAACTAGTAACTCAACCCACAACCTTCTGGGGCTCCAGATCGTTTGTCCAACCTAGCTCCAGGGACTAGTAACTCAACCCACCAAGGGCTCCAAAGCGTTTGTCCCAACCTAGGCTCTAGTACTAGTAACTCAACCAAAGTTATTCCAGGTTTCCAGAGTATTTGTTCTATCCCACAACCATAAGGAATTATGAGCACCAATCAAAAAGCAATCAAGTAGAAAAACCCACAACACTATGGTTATCTAGGAAATGGCAAGGCAAGGCTAAAACTATTGTCAATCCAAGAAATTCTCCATACCAATTACATTACATAACCAGAAAACGACATGCATATACCATGCATCCATAAATCAACAAGGAAATCACATATGCAACATGTTACTTGCAAAGCAATCCAGTTGTAGTTGTTAATCCATTTGTTCCCTTTCGCTTTCATGCTTTCCTTTGTCTTTTTCTCTAATCCAAGTGAAAACTAGAGTGCTCCAATCATGCTCCAAAAAAAACTAGAAGTGTGCAAGAGTATGATAGAATGAATGAGAGATCCAACACTAAACTGACAAAAGGCTGGAAATTGATCTTCATAAGCCTTTTTACCATTGAGGGTTTTATTTTCTTGATTTTCCTTCATTTTTCCTTCAATACCCTCTCATGCAAATTTGTGACTCTTCACCTTCCTTTTATCTTATTTTCCTTTATTTTCATAAATAAATGCCAATCAATGTCACTTTTCCTTTGTCAATGCCTTTGATAATACCTTTGCCAATTGCTATAGTCATTAATTAATCACTATTGATACCCATCACTATGTTTTACCCAACATTCATCTTGGAATACGTGTCCCATGACTTTGGTCTTATTTTATTTACATAGAAAATCAACCAGGGGTTGTTACACATGGTCACCGAAGATCAGTGATGGCTACATCCACAAAATAATTGTACCAAACAGATTTACCTGGAAGGGTCGCTTCTTCCTAGCTCAACCACAAAGCTTGACCCCAAGAATGTCGAGAAAAATGAACTATGACCTCTCAATAGCAAAGGTACTTTAATGGTGGGAAACAATGAATTTTCGTGGATTTATCCATTGCAACCATGACAATAATGCTAATAATTCAAATATTCCTTTGTAGGTGAAATATAAAATGGTCCTCTTCTTTCTAGTTTAATAAGGTAAATCGACATATGCATAGTTAAGTGGCCAAGGTGGAAAATAATGAGTAATACTAAGCTTAGTACAAATAAAGCCATAAAAGTCCTACTAATGTTTTCCTTTCTTTCTTTTTTTACATCAAAAGTAAAGGATGAACATGTAATATGTTGCATGTATAGATAGGCCTCAATTATAGTAATTAAAATTCCTTATGAGATGGATGACCCACAATGGCTTACTTACTAGATGCTATGCTCAATGATTACCCTTTTTGAGCTCTCTTTCTAGAAGGTTATCACTTGGTCAACTACACTTATCCCATTTTTTTATAAACAAGTTTGAGAACTCTGAAAGGAGTCTTTCTCCATTGAATATAAAGTGGTCTACTCACAATGTTTTTCCCCTAGTTTTTTAAAACAATTATAGTGATTATAAAGTATATGCTACAAAATTCAAGACAAAACTGAAACTTAGATGTCATGTACATGACAAGTTGCCCATTGGGAGTTATCTAACACCGATTGTATCATTCAGGCTAGTATTCCTAATGTTCAATGAAATAACATACACGTGATAATTACGTTAGAAGGCTTGACAACAAATATCAACCCAATTTTGGTCTAACAATAGGGAAAAAGTAGGTCCTTCGAAGGATAATCCCTACTGCTAGAGCTAAAATCGAACATTGAGTGAAAAACCTTAGCACGATTCATTTGAAAGGCTCATTGAATCAGTAACGACTACGCCAATTTCTTCCCACATGGTTTCTATGCTTGTCTATACTTCTCAGAATTTAAATACATTTGAATGTGTTCAAAGGTGAAATTTTGTCTCATTTATGAATCCCCACAATTTTGTAAATCAAATACATATCAATCAACAATCACCAGTAGAAATAGAAATATTTTTTTAGTCCCTACCGTTTAGCGGCATGGACCTATAGTAACCATTTATTTTAGTTTACATCAGTTCATGTAATAAATAACAAAATTTATGCAAAGCTTTCATTTGATATTTACAAAGCATTTTCTCTGAGCCTATAAAATAGGCACAACCTATTCTTTTAACCAACAGAATTTTTTGTGATCTTATTTAGCCTCTTCCCGAAGCAACCATCTATATTGCTTAAGTTAAAAGTGATTTGCACAATTTGTATCTTTTCTAGTGAAAGTAATGTTAACATTACTTTAAAATATTAAATGTTTAATTTTTATTACAAAATGAAAACATTTCGTTGTTCCCTTAGATGGTCAGTCATCGGTGGAGTGGCCATGAACATGGCTACTAATGGAGTGGGCACTGGCATGTATATATTGATGGAGTGGGCACTGGCATGTATATATTGATGGAGTGGCCACCAGCATGTAGACAACATGGCTATTAATGGAGTGGCAATTTGGCCACCATACATCTCATGTTTTATTGGTTTAAATGATTGGTAAATAGGTTGTGAACGCTTTCTCCGTGTAAACTGTTGAAACTTGAAATTGTCAAAATATTTGGGCGAAGAAAGAATTGCTTGTCTGACGAGGGAGGGCGAGGAAGCCTTGCGTATGCTTGGAATAAATTCATGCATCACCACTTCCACATGCTTCTATTTTTGTACCTGCAGACGACAATGATGGAGGGTGAGGAAAGTGTGGGTGTGATTGGAACAAATTCTTACTTCACCAATTCCATTTTCTATGCTTGGAAATGTGTCCATTTTCTGTGATTGTTGACGATATTAATGAAAACAAGCAAGTGAAAAAATAATTTAGGGTTTGAATCTCAAAGAACGTAAAACTATATGAATAATATTATGAAGTTAAAGCTTGTAGGCAAACTTGCAATTTAGTTACTCGTAAATTAGATTGGCAACAATATGGACAAGTTGATGGCCTAGGAAAATAAGTTTCAAGAAATACCAAATCTACTCGTGTTATGATTTGCGTTAAATTATATCTAAGCAAAACTTTATCAAAAATATCTATACTGGAAATGTAGTATTTTTCCATGTGGTAGAACATGTCAAGAGACAGGCCTATTATGGAAAATTGGTCGAGAAAGGCGTTGGACTATGTGAATACAACTTCAAAGGTAGGACATTCAGTTTTGGTTATTTTAAGATGATGCAAATTGTTATAATTTGGAAAAAATTAAGCAGAACAAGGTGGGACTTTACCTGTTTGTGTTGCTTTGTGCAATTGGTTCAACAGTCGATGCACCGGATAGATATAGCAGAATAATACTACCAAAGCATAAAGGCAGTGCCAAATGGTCATGGTCGATATCATGGGTTCCCACCTTTTGCTCCAACTCCCGCAACTGAACTTAAGTATCTGAATCCCAATTCATAGGTCCTTTGAAACAATGGTTCGTATAGAGTATAGCACAACCATTACATATACAAGAGCCAGTACAAATAGTATAGTCATTATAGATACAAGAGCTACAGATACGTGAGAGAGTAATAACTTACCGATTAGATGGTGGGGTGAGTGACTCTACGGGTGAGGCGAGGTATTGTATAAAGTATAATACAATCATTATATATACGAGAGCTGGTACATATAGTATAGCCATTACAGATACGAGAGCTTCAGATACGTGAGAGAGTAATAACTTACCGATTAGATGGTGAGGCGAGTGACTCTACGGGTGAGGCAAATAACTCTTGTGCTTAGGTAGGGGATGGTTGACCTTGCTTGTGCATCCTCAAAACTGGTAAATTCTCTAACTCACTAAATAAGAACTATCCATGGGCTTTAATCTTCCAGTAGCAGCAGTAGAGACAGACAAGATATCCACTAGCAATAGTTGATACAAGAAGTAATTATGTTGGCAGCTGCTTCTTCTATTTATTATGAAGATCCAACCAATTCTAGTGATTGCGATCAAGACCTAGCCGAAGGAGGAGTAGTTCGGCTACAAATCCATGCTTAGAAGTACTATTGTATGTCACAGGGTTTGGCGAACCTGAAACTTCACATTCGAATTCGGCGAACCTGTAAAAAAAATTTAAGTTCCTTCAGGGTCGCCGAACTTCAAAGTCGAACCTGAAGGCGAACCTCAACCCCGAACCCAGTCGAACCTAAACGAACTTAAACTAACCTGAATAAAAAATCGAACCTGAACGGATTTAACGCGAATTTCAAAGGTTTTTTTTAGGTTCGATGGTTTTTTTTGGCGGTTTTAGTTGCATGTTTGACAATGAGTTAATTGGTCGAAAGGTGTGTTGCTCGCCCACATCATTTTATCGCATCAACACCTCTCACCCAGCGATCCCAAACGTAAACATAAAATACGTAGTTAGAAAGAACCGCTGACCTCCGCAATGCTGTTCCCACTTATGTTCACACATGCACATACATATAAATAGTTAGTTTAGAAGGACACCCATCTTTCGTATTTTGTTTACCGACTGCACAGCAATGGCGGGCAAGAGACGTCGCGATGACAGAGAGAACCCTAAAAAAGAAGGCACTCCCCTTACTTCTACGACATTGAATCCTAACTGGGCACAGCTCAAAGCGGTAAGTTTCATATTACCCTAAATTCGTTTCAAATATAAAATCGTCTGCGAATCGATGTTTATGCCCAAAACTGAAACAAGATAACCATACCGCAAACATGGTGTTCTGACTCTGATTCTTAAATTTGCAGAAACTGAATTCTTATACTGACAAACGTAGACACTTCAAGCCGGAGGCCAAAATAACACAATTTCGGGCCTCAGGATGGAAAAGTTCGGCTTAATGATGAGTTTCAGCTTATTCGAAGAGTTTACAGGATTAGGTCGAGTTCTTTTTCGTTTATCTGTAATTGTTCTGTCCATGACAACAAACTTTAAAATAAAAAACTTGATATAAGCGTTGAATACTCTGAATTTATTAAACAGTTAACAATCTATAACAAAGAACATTTCTAAAAAAATGACTTGTTGTTATGATCTTATGTAGCAAAAAAAGCACTACTACTGCAAAAGACTTAGATGTTCCGAATAGTAGCTGGAACTATAACAGAACTAAAACCCCAATTGAATAGAAGTAATTCAAAAATAGCAAATTATTACGGCCTAAGAGCCATTAACTCTGGATAATTATTTTGAGTCTTTGTCTAGTGATACCTTCATTGAACCTGCTAACCTATGATAATTACAATGTTACTAGCTTGAACCTGCTACTTAATTCTATGATGTCCATATTTCAGCTACAAATTATAACATAAAACCTTGTGGATTCCAAACAATCGTACTTTTTACTCTTTCTTTAGTAAAGTTTTACAAGGGTGTCTTCTCTATTTCTAAGAGCTTTTAGTGGAGACCAATCAAACAGTACATCGGCTAAAGTTGTTTAGCTTCTAAGTTTTCTTTGAGGCCAATAAGCATGGTTGGACTTGCAAGTTTGCTCATCCATACCCGGTAAGGGTGGCAAGGTTGGAAACAATGCAAAATATGCCAAACAACCAGGGGCTTCAATTCACTCATAAATCAAGATCATAACTTTAATTTCAGTATAGAGACAGAACGTCTAACCATTCATTTCATCCAAACTCGTGAATATTTGCACTTTTCTTAACACACCTAGTAGAGCTCTCAAAGTACCCAATGGGAACTTGGTTCACTGTGAGATAAACAGAGTATTAAACAAATCAACAATGCTCCTCCCTCACTGTGGTGTGCCCACCCAAATGACCTATTTCAAATGGATGTGACAATGTGCAAGCCCTGGACGACTTTGGTAGAATAAATACTCCTTGAACCTGGTACTTAAGCAAAGGGAAGCCCATGTTATGTGGTGTAGCCAACCCCAACCTTAAACGATGTTTCTCAAAGAAAATTTAAAAATTAAAAATTGAGTAAAGTAGCGATGGACGCTAATATAAATAAAAATCTTTATCAACAACTAAGAAGGATGAAGAAGTACCACATAAGTCAGGGAAAGGTCGTGAAGGCTGCCATTGGTAATTGCAGAAGTTGTTTGCAACACATAATGTGCATATACATATGTGTTTGTCCTAATGTAAGCCAAAACACTTGCAAATTACTTCAGTTGAGACAACTAGCAGCCATCCAATTTTCCCTGAGATATTAGCAACTAATTGTGAACAATTTTCAAAATCCATTGTATAATTGCTTACCCAAAGGAACCACTGAGATAATCAAAAGAATCATGAGCAATGCTTTCCTTTCATAGCGATCTGAGAGATGCCTATGATGGGTGTCACCTGCATTGTTCCAATGAAAGATATCTATTACATGCCCAACAAAACTTCATTTTCTAGTGGATTAAGAAAAAGTTGCACAACCAGCTTTGATAGCAAATTGTGAGCTTAGACGATGGATGCCTTGGAATAGCTCGAGAATCACATGATTAAAGTATCACAATCTCCTAACAATAATTGTCTCCAAAGCCTTTTTACATTCCGAACATTTCAACAAATGCCTTTTTACGTTTTGATGACATGAACAAATGCCAGAAGAATAACTAACCACCCAAAAATTACACTTCATGCTCGGTAACGACTTGTTGCTTAGCAACCCATCTTGTTTATATTTTTTTAATAACATATCAATCAATGATATCTTTACTAATTCCTTGAGTTTGGAATGCTTTCTTTGATACCGGGCTTAATCATCGAGTATGCCATGACCTTACTTGGGATGCAATACCTACTTTGCATTTTAATTTAGTAATTAAATTACATGGCAAATAAGTTATATAGTAAAGGTGGTGGGAAATATAAAATAAAAATGAAAAAAAAAATATATACATTTTTATCATTTTATTTATCATAATATTTGATTAAATGTAAACAATTTAATAGAGGCTTATTTAACATTTATGAAGTGTCCACATGAATTTAAAATGGAAATTAAAAATCGTTTTTTGAATTTTTTTTTTACGATTTGGCTTTAAGATGAATTTATTTCAATCTAAGTTAAAAATATTTTTTTTTTCCTTTTTTACAGTTGAATTGTTTATCCTTTTCACGTCAACTTTATTGTTGTAGATGTTATGGCTAGTTATTGGTATTTCATATTATTTTATAGCACTTTTATGGTTAGTTATTTAAGCAATTATAGCACTTTTGAAGCTAGTTATTTTTACCAATTCCATAAAAGGTCAATGCTATAGAAATTGATTTATTGTTGGCATTGCATTACTTAAAGCATTTGGCGTAAAAAAAAACTTGAGTTTCTTGTAGTGATGTCTATGTGTGTGTGTGCGCACATGAGCGTGTGTGTGAGAGAGAGAGAGATTATATATATGGTGATGTTTCTTAACTTTATGCATTATAACCATGGTAATAATGCTCAAAAACAAGTGGAGCAACCAACAAGTGGCACTTCACTAGAATGTTATAAGTAATTATATCTATGGTGGCTTTCTTGATTTTATGCATTGTAGCTATCTCCATAATACTCAAAAACAAATAGAGCAATCAATAGTGATATCGGAGATTTTAATAATTATATATCTACTTATTTTTATCTTTTTCCTCAAATTTTAATTTAACATTAGTCCATCTTAAGTGTACATACTCTTATCCAAGAACACAGTTTATGCAAATAAGACATGTATGATATCTCCATACTCTCACTTCTCTACTCTATTTTTTAATTATTCAGACTTTGTTTTTTAAAATAGAATTGATGACATCTTAACCAAAACATGAATTATATTCATTTTTATTCAAGTATTTAATATGCTTTTCATTTTATGTTTTTTGTTTCTATGTTTTCACAATTATAGTTTCACTAACAAAATAAAATGACTTAATTTTTATTAATAAACATTAACATATATAATTTTAAAAAGATATCTAGAATACTCATTACCTATATTTTTTCGAGGGAAAATATATGTACATTCTATTTATATCAGATAAACAAAAGTTACATTGGTATATTTTATTCACATTCTTTTGGCCATTGGCCTCTGTTTGATCTCTCTACTGTAAAGAGAGCCTAAGTGATAATGTTCTGAACAAATTTATAGAACAAAAATTATTAGTGACTAGGGGGCTCATATATTCTTGGCTTGACATCTTACAAAAAAAGTTGATTGGAGCATCGATTACTTACTGACAAGTTTTATATTCCCTATTATAAAATCAACATCCATTACTATTTCTTCAAAATTTCAAAAAATTATTGAAGGCCTATTGCAATTTTTCCCTTTTAGTACCCTGTATAGCTCTAATAAGACCCCAACATTCTCCCAAGACATCATTACAAAAAGATAGAAAGCCAAAAAGGATCGTACATAATAAGATACATAAATGTCACACAATATCATGATAACTATGAATGAAAATATTTTTAATCCCAGGGGTCAAAAGGAAAAAATTTCTGGCAGTCATCCTTGATTTCTTGGACTTTGCATGTGCTTCAGTCCATATCCAGTCCACCTCTTGAGAGACAAATCACTTATTCATTTATGCTCTTGTAAATGTGATCAAAGGTTAGATGAGAAAAATGAGATCTTGTATGAGAAACTTTTTGGAAAAGAGGAAGTAGAGAGAAGTTTTTTATGCTTGTTGAGCCTTTTATCCAATTTATGACATTGAGAGAATTGCCATAGATATGAAAGGTTGTTGAGCTTAAGGGCTACTTGCATGATACAGTAAAGAGATAAAAGTTTAGTAAAATTGTTGGGTCCTTGCCTGATATTTGTTGAGAGGGGAAACAAGAGTGTGTCAGAGAGGTGAAGTATCCCTCTAATTCCTAGAGTTCCTTGAGAAACTCCATCAAAAAATGCCCAGGAAGATCTTTTGAAATTTCCAAGTGAGCTTGATCCTGTGAGAATGTTGTAGATGTGGATTGGATATAGGTTCCCAATATAACTAAAATATGTAATGCCACCTTGATATAGGCTAGCAATTTGTTTTCAAAGGGATCCGCATTTCTTTCCAACCATATTCCCTAACAAACAATAAGAGGAAGAGTTTTCATGTGGGTCAGTTATTTTTTTTTAAACCCAGTGCCTTAAGAAATTATTAACAATTGCCCCATCACATGGAAATTGGATGCTTTCTAGACTACATATATTTTCCTAAACTTTTCTTGTAAAAGGGAAGGTAATGAAGAGGTGGGAATTGTCTCCACTTCATTGCATCATAAAAAACAGACACTTGGCCCCTAGAAGGACCTTTTTTGGAGATTATCCCATGTCAAAGCCTTGTTCTATAGTATGAGCCACATGAAAAGTTATGTTTTTGTTTGGTAGTTAAATTTCCAAAATTCCCCCCCTCCAGGGGGGTTCTCCAAGATCAACCTCCTATGATAGAGTTTGATAACCGAATTTTAGGGCATACGAGTCGAAAGGGTTGGGCTACTAAAAGAGTGGGTTATTAAAGTCTAAAAATGTGATCAGTGATAGAATTAGAGCTTTTAGATATTATTTTCATGCAGTAGCCTCCTTTCCCTCCAAAAGGAGGTCCTATGAAGACAAATATCATTGCCTTTCATTAGAATAGGGGTTACGTGCTACCTAATTTAACGTATGGTACCCTGCATCATTGAGATAATTAATAAGGGGATTTGGTAGAAAATGTGATTATTGGCTACCATTCTAAGGATCCTGACCCAGGAGGACTTTGTTTCCATTTCCAACTTTTCAACTTACCACTCCAAGGATCCCATCCCAGGAGGACTTTATTTCCATTTCCAACTTTTCAACTTAGATAATTCCCTACAACAAGAAAGGATTTTATAATTCCTTTCCAAATAATTGATCCATTACAAACCAACTTTGGAGGAGATTGAATCTTATCTATCAGAGAGAGCAACATAATGTATTTATGAAGCATTTTTTGAGACTAAAGAACCTCTCCTTGTATCACTTTCCATGTGCCTTTAGATGCCAAGGCTTTTGTGAACCAAGGAAAAAATTTCAACCCCCACCCCCCATGTGAAGCTCGTAAAGTTATAAACTTCCAAGCCACGAGGAAAAAGTTCTTGATTGATTATTCAGTACCAGAAGAAATGAAGGGTCATTTGATTTATTTTGTGTAATGTTCCAATCAATATCTAGGACAAAGAAGGTCAATAAACTAGAATGGCCTCAGTTACCGCTTTTCAAAGAACCAATCTACCAGCTCTGGAAATCCATTTGTTCATCCACATCTATATAATCTTTTCCACTAGCCAAGTCAATATTCTTTCCTCTACTTTTTCTATTTTAGGGAGAACCCCTAGTATTTTAAGCCATTATTTATCTCATGAAGCAGAGAACATAAAATAGCAGTTGTTCCTCTTTTTTCCCTATCTGATAGTCCTCATCCAAGAATAGAGGATTTCCTTGAGTTTATAACCATTATAGTGGTGTGAGAGAAGATATTTAGAATGTCTTTTAGAGAATGAAATGTTGGAAACAAGGATAATACTAAGAGGGGGGTTTGAATTAGTGTTATGACCAATTTGAATAATTATTTCCAATTTATACTTTCCAATTTATTTAGAAACCATTCATGAAAGCAACATCATGAATCAACACATGAATGACACAAAAACATTATAATCAACATACACGTATGCGACACATAGGGACACCAAATGTACATGGAAACCCATAAAGGAAGAAAATCACCAATCTTGTTTTTAGTTCTTTATGTAAATTCAAGCCCCAACTTGTTGTTACATTACATTCGTTGGCACCAGCTAGAAGGAAGCAACCACTCCCTACTTTGCAAGCACCCACTTGCAGGAGCACCAACCCCTATTTGCTTTGCTCACACCAACTAGCAAGAAGCGCCAACTCCCTAATTTGCAATTCACTGCTTACAGTGGGAAGCAACCCCCTAAGTTTATTCTCGGACCTGAACCTAAAGGAAGTACTAACTCCCTAATGTGCAAGCACCAACCTATTAAACTTTGTAGACTCCTTTTTAATCCATTTTCAAACTAAGATCCACAGGTGTTATGTTATTTTAAATCTACTAATCTCTTTGCTTCACCTCTCACTAAACTTGTTATCACACAATATTGCTTGGCATCCTCAACCTCTATCTCTACTTTGTAACTCTTCTCATACTCAAATCTAATGACAACGCTTAAAACTCCTTCAACTTCAATCAGTAACAACTTATCATATCTTCATACACATCTACTCTATATTCTTCTTCACACCTCACTCCTCTCTATCACTCATCAAACTCTCTCAACTCCTGGACTTCTTAGCTCTTGGCCTTCTTATATGGTTGACCTTCTCAAACACATGGCCTTTTCATACACTTGACCTTTCGTCGCTCAACCTTCTTAGCTCTCTGCCTTCTCCGCTCTCGGCCTTCTTAGCTCTCAACCCTCTCATCTCTGGGTCACAATTGTCACACCACTTCAATGACCTCCTTCCATTCTCTAACTAAGACAACCACCTTATGATCAACAACTACAATTCTACCTTTAAAATCTTATAGCTAAATTTTCTCTCTATTTCAGCCTCAAATCCTTAATGCATCCACAAATTGATTTCCATCAATCACAATACCTTTAATTTGTTGTTGCCTATAGTCTCTATGCTGGATTTGGCGCTTATCATACCAAACTAATTAATGTGCATAACACCAAAATTCATTCGTGCTACACCCACGATACTTTAACACTTTAGTGCACAAGATTGTGATTAAGAGTTGTGGCTTGAGCTCAAAAATCACTTAGCACTATAATTTGATATCTAGATCATTTAGTGCTATGCCATTTTGTAGAATTCCCATAGGCCCAGATGTCTAGATGGCCTAGCCATGACATGTTTCCACTACAATATCCAACTTGTCTCTATTAGTCAATGGTGTTCTACCAACTCTCATTTCTCCACATCATCACTGTGTCTTGGTACCACATTCGCACAAATGAACTGTAATATTGATTTGGGCATTCTTTAGTTTTGCAAGAGGTAAAAACCTCCAAATCCTTGGATGTGTCTGGATGTCTATATAACTGAACTGAAGTCCTGGATTTCCTCCTTACATTGCTTGCACCCCCAAACTTTCACATATTTTGAATGAATTCAGATATACTAGGAAAACTTTTAAAACATGACCATGTGGATGGTGTTGAACCTGCCAACATTCGAGGCGATCTCCCTGGTAAGAAGTCCCAACTAGACCTCTGACCATTTGGAATGGGAGTCCCAGAAGTGGGTGGTAATGTAGTGCCTTGATTGCGGTAGCATGCAGAGATAAGTATGATGACTTTGGTCAGAAACAAGTGTGTTGTTAGTGTCAGCCTTTAAAGCCTTCCTCCAGTGATCAAACATGCTCTTACAAAGTGATTTCAGGGTGTCAAAGTCAAATTTTGTCATTTCAGTGAGTCTTCAAGTAAAATTTGGTCACTAGGTATTAGGTCTAGGGTTGTTTTCACTCCTTCAAAATTCTTCCAAGTATTGGTCCATATCACCATTCAGCTTAGTGTACCATCATTCAAAGAGTTATCATCATTTCAGGCTCCAATGGGTCATTTTACACCTTGTTCATGATTCAGTTGTACTTGGGTAAGCCTCATTAACCTCTCTTAGGGTTTTGAAGGTAATTTTTCTTGGATGGCCAAAAGATCAAGAAAACTTTTGTCTTGATGGTCATACACCTTCCCCTATCCTTAATATACCTTCTTAAATGCTTCCCATCACTCATATCCCTCAAATTTATCATTTTCCCACAAACCCTAGCTTGTTGCTACAATATGACAACTTTCTAGTCTAGGCCTGTGTTTTGACCTTTGGACCCCTTCCCCTCTCCCAATCTGTGAAATTCCACTTTCCCCTGATTCCTAACATCCCTCCCTACTTCCCAAAATTTTCTCAAGAATTTAGAAGCCCCTCATCCCATTCATTTCCCTTCATTTCTACAAATCCCCTGTTCCATATATCGGGATAGGTTTTCTTCAAACTCTGTTTCAAAGAAGAAAAACCTCTTTAATTTTTTACACAGGTTTCATGGATTGGGAGAAATGTCGAAAACATCATTGGCCTCAGGAGGATTGATGCACTTCTGGAGTGACCTTGGGAAAATCAAGATTTCACCTAGCTTAGACATACAAATGACTTGCTTGATGATTTAAATGATATCTAGACAGAGATAGATTTCCAATGAGCTATCATGAGCTCAATTTGGAGTTGAGGAAGACTTTCAAAAGTTGACTGCAACATCACTCCGCATTTAGGCAGCCTCATTTTGCACATTTTGACTAGTCTTGGGAGATTTGACTCTTGACAGTGCAAATGAACTCCAACTTGAAAAATTCAAGTTGTGTTGGAAAGTAGACTCAATACTATTTCCAACTAGCTATCACATGCCCGATTTGGACACCAAGGAGGCCTTAAAAATTCATCTTCAAAAAGGTGTTGCGCATGAGGGAGGCGCTGCGCTTCAGAGGGTTGGCGCTGCTCATCAAACAGTTTTTGCCAGTTTTAAATTACACTGGCGCTACACATTGGGCAGGTGGCACTGCGCATTGGCCAGTGAGGTTTCAAAACCAAACAAATTGTTATGAAACCAGCTCAGAAAAATATAGAAAAGATAGATGAATGCCTTAGAATGCAGCCTTTTCGAAGGGGCAACCTCCTTTACATTACATAAATGAACAATTCTTGGATGATACAAATGAAAAGACCTCCTTTCTATATATAGGAGTCTAAGGGGTCATAATATAATCAGAGCCGACATAAC